>FIZR01002182.1:0-31312 GCA_900060175.1 Ferrisia virgata
TGTTAAAAATATTAATTTTGATGACATAATCGATCAATTTGCGGAAATGAAATCCTGAAAAATAAAGTTATAACCTTATATTATAATCAATAAAAAAATATGTTCTACAATCTACGTATAGATATTTTTATTTTCATCATAGCATTAAAATTTTTTTTTAATGGGGGCGACAAAATTTTGAATTTTCTGGGGCGGCGATTTCCTTACTACGCTACTGACGCCCAGTATAATAAAAATTAAAAAAAAAAAAAAAAAACCTAAAGAATGTTAGTATAAGCACAAGAGCAGGTATACAAATGAAAAAATAAGGATAGATGAATACAATGGTGTAGAGGAAAATTAATAGACAAGAAATCAAGTGTAAGCTTTACAATTGAATGTATAATGGTGAAAAAAAAACGAACAATTCAGTACAAAGTACGTAGAATAAAGGAAAACATAATTTTCACAACAACATAAGAAAATAAGCTAACCAAATATTATTGCAAAACAATGAATCTTGAACCCACCCACAGCCAAGTATTTACGAAAGAGCAGAAAAATAAAATTAATAATTTTTATTTATAAATATTTTTTTTTGCAATAAAAATGGCCATTTTGACCATTACACTACTGCCTGCTGGCGCCCATGGTTGCAAAAAAGTACAAAACAGAAAATTTCGATTGCATTGACTTGCGACAAAACATAGGTGGCATTCTCAACAAAACGATTTAGTATAATCAAACGCTTAAATAAGCCCCCCAAACACACAGTCTCAATATCGGCGATCATAAAAAGAAGAAAACAGTCGCGAGTAGGTATCTACGGTTACGCCGGCACACGCCTGCAACCCTCCTCCCCCTACAATTATTTAGGACAATTTTAAACCGCAATTGCGAAAACGTTAAGGAATATTCGAGCGTTGAATAGGATAAAATTACATGATGCGTGAACTATCGAACAACAACTCGATACAAAGTGTACATAGACATAGAGACACCGGGACACGGGACACGGGAAACATTGCGAACTCACGCGATAAAATATACTCGATAAATCAACGAAACGCGTCTAATACGATTACGGGTATTGTCACTGTTGTGATACCATCATCAACATCATCATCATCATCATCATCATCATCCACTCTAGAAGAGAGCAAGTTGGCCGGTGCCACGTGGCCTTAATCACGCGTCCGACACAATAAGCTTTATAGGCATATACCATACGGCACCCCCAGACGAGCTATATACTTACTGTAAAAAGAGTACATGTCGATAGGTTGTTTTCAGTCGAATCTCCCGCACGCCGCTAAGAGTGGCCCACCCACGGTTATTTTTCTATTAATGAGTGTCGAAAGGCCGCACCATGCTGTTGAGACGGCGCGATCGTGCGCCTATCTGAATATCGCACAAATCGGGAGCTGATTCATTGGCATATACATATACATATATATGTATATATATAGAAGATGTATGTAATGTTTATTGTTTTTTTTTTTTTTTTTTTTAAAAAATTTTTTTTTTTTTTTTTTTTTTTTTTTTGTACAAACAGGAGCAGTTTTCGACCTGTATCGGAAGCTAATTCTTCACCTTTGCGAACAAATCCACCGTTATTTTTTCCACCTCATTTATCGTCGTCCTTCGCTCCGCCGCTGTTTCCAGGACTCAAAGGTATGATAAATATTTTATTACGGTTAAAGCGAAAATGCTTTTTAAAAAATTATCGCCGCCGTGCCGCTAAATTTTATGGATTAATTTATTTTATCGCATTTTACGCCAATTCTAGATACGCTAGCGGCGTTGTGTATTTCTTTCTTTTTTTTTCCTACGCAGATTTTCTATCCTAAGTGCTATATTCGACCTCTCCTTATATATAAATTTTCGCAATTCTCCTCTATTTCGTCCAGTTTATTATTCCCTCATAAGATATCGAATGGGTACCCACCTACCTACCTACCTACCTACCTATACCTAGCAACATAGTAAATAAGTACGTGTTTCGAAGAGAGAAATTATATAGTAATATTGCGATTACCCTGCAAGGTTATAGTACCTCGTCAAAAGTTTATGTAATATTACATTGTTTCATCGATTAAGACATAAAAAAAGTTATTATCATCGGATATTTGATGCAAAAATTTAATTTCTTAACCAACAAATTGAGTAATAGTTTTTGAACAAAAAAAAAAAAAAAAAAAAAAAAATTAAAAATTTTTTAAAAAAAAAAAAAAAAAAAAAAAAAAAATTCATAACTTTTTCAAGAAATACGCAAGCACCAAATAAAGGAGAAAATGGCGCTCCAGTCGAATAACAACATTTAAACTGAAACCTCCATCGTAAAAATTATCGCACGAAAGCGTCATATAGCTCGATGTTGCATACATACGAGTGCTAAAATTTACCTCTCAACACTTTTCCAACGACTCGGGAAATTTTTTTTCTTTTTAACGAGCAAATTCAAACGTAGCGAAAAACTTGAGAGTGTAGAACGACTTTATCCCATTACTAATCGTAAGTAATTAAACCGAACGTAGGTGAATTGTATCGTACTCCATTTCGAATGCACTTCGCTAGTGCTTATTTTACTGTATTTTGTATTCAATATAAAATATTAAAAAAAAAAAAACGAATAAGGATATATTCCTGGGAAAAAATATTTACGAAAATTAATTAATGAATACATTTATAGTTGATATAAGTCTTTGGACTTTTGTTTTTCATCTTTATTCATCCTTTAGAGTTTTCCTCGATAAAAATGGCGAAATGTCCTGGTCCTCGTATTTTTAATATTTTCACAAAATGTCATTGAATATCTCTAAACAAAATTTTAGGATCAAAAAATCCCCCTCTGTCCACTCTTGATGAAATGAACGAAGTAAAAAAACATTTTTATGAACAAAAAAAAAAAATTCAGCCTGATTTTCGTAAAATACTAGAGTTATGCGGATTAATAAAAAAAGCATCGGTATTCCTAATCAGTAGTAGAAGTAGAGGGTGATTTTAAACAGCATAATTCAGACCATCAAAATCCACATTTAAAATCCCATGTAAAAGAAATAAATCACTGCTAGGGTGGCTCACAATAAGAAAAACAGATCAAAAAGCTACATTTTCAGAGCTATGAAGGGGCGCAATGAGGCTGAAAAATTGAAACTTTCAAACGGCACATCCAGAAATTACATTAAACCTACAAACCACATTTCTGTTTTCTTGCTCAATTTGAAGTTGAACATATGCGAAGAACAAATTCAAAAAATATTAAAAAAAAAAAACAAAAAAACTACATTTTTGGACTTGTGAGGGTGTGTAATGAGGCTGAAAAGTCAAAAACTCCTGAAAAATCGTACCTAAAACCTGTACTAAATCTACATACCAAATTTCAACTTCCTAGCTTAATTTCGAGTGCAGATAGGGAAGCAACAGCTCTTTTTCAGGATCAAAAATGGCAAAAAGCCTCATATCTCCTCTCCTAATTGAACTAGGAGACTGATTTTTTAATATGTTATACAAATTTTAATTCTCTATCGATTGACATATAAAAGAATAATTTTTGTGATTTTTACCCCTCAGCACCCCCTACTCCAAATTTAGGCAAAACAAAATTTTGACCCAAGTTCATCTCCTCTGAAAAATATCAAATCCACCACCAATCCAAGCCTACTGCCCAAATTTCATCGATTTTGGTTGGCATTGAGCTGAGCAAATGAATAGATAAATATCTGACATTGCCAAAAATGGTCTTAATGGTCTTTTAAGACCCCAAAACGGATTTTGCTGCTATTCTCCGATAGACCGTAATATCCTGGTTTTTACTGATAATACAACATAGGAAATCAGGCTACAAATTCTTTACTTAAAGCCTGTTGAAGGAAAAATTAAGGGTTTACTTTTAATATGTATCTCGTGATCATAAATTATTGAAATTATTCGCTTCTTGGGGGGGGGGGGGCGTAGGACAAAGGAAAAATCGATAAAAAGGTACTTGAAATTGTAACATCTGCGAGTCCTGAAAATTAAATATATTTTTTTATTTGACATGAATAGAACAAATTTCAGTAATTTTCTCATTTTTTTTCCGACTCAAAAACTCATAAAATGCTTAAAAATAACCTAATCACAGTAAAATTGTTTAAAATGAAATTTTACCAGGTGTGGAGGGGGCAAGGGGCTGAAATGTAAACGAGAGCTTTGAGCGAGAAATGAACGCCGGATTTATATTAATCATGTCTGAATTTGTCGAAAAATACCTCAACACCAATTTATTGGTTAGCTTGAAACGTAACCCCCTCTTTCCCTCCTCTTTTGGACAAAACCTACCTATTTTTATGATGTTGGCCTGCAGTAAGAGACATAGGCCAAGACAATGACGTCATAACAGAATTGTAGAATATTACTTCCCGATACCACTTACATTTCGTGACCTCCCCTATTTCCTTCGCCGACGAAAAATACTACCGTCTAAAATTCTATCAAGTGAGCAATTTCAAAATTTCAATCTTATGGCCAATGTAAATAATTGACCTTGAAGGAATAATTTTTTCCCGTACAACTTCTCATATTGCGGAAGGTATTTTACCTATCTTGATAATTGAAGGGACAGTGCTCGTCCTGATTTTAGCAGATCCTTCAGATTTTTTTGGATAATTTTTTTTTAATTTTCCAAACAAAAAATTTCACAAATCGTCGATTTTAGTAGTGGGCCTCGTAGTAAAACATTTTTGCAAATGTTGAAGTTTTGACTATCTCGATTTTTTGAAGGAGCTACTAAAATTAGAACGAGCACTATCCCTTCAATTATCAAAATAGGCAAAACTTCCATATGACAAGTTTTGCCAGAAAAAATTATTGCTCACTTGGTAACATTTCATAAGCTGATATTTTTCGTCGATGAAGGTAAAGGGGGGGGGGGGGGGGGGGTAGCATCCCAAAAAAAGGGAGGGGGTAGCATCGCAAAAAAAAGAGTGATCGTAAAGTAATATGTTACCTTCCTGTTATGACGTCATTGTTTAGGCTTGTCACCTGTGGCAGGTTTCATTTTCCAAGAACTCGGAATCAGCCATAAAATTGACAACGATAACATTGACCTGATTCTAGAATCATGATGAAAATTGACCCCTACATTCTGCACGCGGAGCACAGGGAAGGAACTGACTCTTGACTTCAAAATAATTCCGTAGGAAATCTCAAACCTTGATGCTTGACTTGACTTCACTTCAGACTTTCAGGGTCACGATTTTACTGACTTTTAGTCTCAGTACTCTGACTCCAGAATCAGTGAAATTATTATTCCACTGTGGAGAGATTTCAATATCTCATTCTCAAATCCAACATCACTCCGCAGCAATTTTCATTGTTAAACTTCGACTTCAGCCGAATTTTGAAGTTGTTAAAATATTCGTTGACTCTAATTCCGGTTTGATTTCGGCGTCAAGCTGGAATCGGAGTCATTTTTGAATTATTTTGAGTTTTTTTGTCTCAGAATTTCACATAAATCAAACCTACTGAACACGATAATGATTAATGAAATCTGATTCTCAAATTTACCTCAACAAATACCTTACTTTCAGCAAAGTTGTCGGCATAAAATGTATTTTCTTTCGTAAAAACATCGTAAGTACACCCGACTTCTCGAAGAGGAGGGAGGAGATTAAGTGAAAATTTTTCCAAAATAAAAAATACACAACTCCAGCGAAGCGAAGGCGAAAATTTGGCAAAAGTTTGAAGGTAAGGGGTTCGAAAAATAATTATTTTGACGTATTTGTACTTCTAAGCTCCAAGTACTGAATTTTATTGTGTGAAGAAATGCAATTCTCCATGGAGAAAATCTGCCGGGAGGAAGAGTATATTGGAACCGACCATAACCCCCACTCATCACACCCAATACGCTACAAAGTACATAGGTAATTTTTCTGCCAATAAAAAATTATCTTTTTAGTCATCGTTTTTGAAATAATCAAGTACTTAATAAGACGAAAGAGCGTACAAAAATTTAGCTCTCGTATTTGAAAATTTCAAAAGCGAAATAGGTGCGTATAATAACTTCTGATCCTACTCCTCCTCAAATTATATTCTACTTCTTTGATCTTTGAAAAATGAATTTTTTAATGTTACGAGACTCGACAAAATAACCATCTTTGAGATAGAAAAATCTGAGCTGAATGTAAATTTGTTTTTTTTTTTCCAAAGAAATCCGTATGTTTTCAAAAACAGAATTTGAAATGGTAAAAAATTTATTAATTCAACGATATCGATGGGAAAATCCGCACGATACTTAAAAAATGCGATTCAAGCTTCGTATAAAAAATTCTCCCATCTTCCTTTATCTACGGATTTAATTCTAATTACATTCAAAATGAATTTGATCAAATTTACTCACCTCCCAAACGCCAAGTTATGCACGTAGAATTTTTCCAACAACAGCGGCACTCTCTCTCGTATCTATAGAAAAGAAAAAAAAAAAAAGAAAAAGAAGGAGGGAGGAACCGAAGTCGATATTCGCCACGAATGGTGTAAACGTGAAACACTGTGCCGAAGAAGAACGCGCCTGCCAAGTTGAAAATAGGCAATTTTATCAACGTTAAGGAAACCGATTTTGACATTTGGAAGGACAGGTAGCTAGATAAAAGTATAGGAGTAAAATTTTTGATTGCATTTCGCGCCTCCGGCATTTAGCGTTGCGTATTTAATGCAAAAACAAACGTAATAAACAAGCTGGCTGCCTAAATCGAAACATCGCCTCGGTAAAGGGGCAGACGGCGGTGGCGCGGTGCCGTTTATTTTGTCACGTTCATTAATTTTGTAAATTAAGGAAAAATCCACTTCTACCCCGTTCATTGTTATAATAACCCAAATTACAATTTATATCCCGTTTAGATGGTACATTACGTTCAAAGTTAACCGAAACCGAAAACTTACAGCATCATTAATAACTGACTTAGTTTCACCGGTGAGACAGAGATAGGTGTTTTATTTATTAATGCGGCAAAACGGGCACAGGTACGGGAAAGGGCGCGGCAACCATCTTAAAGAGAAACATCCAATGGGTATTATATCATTACGTTAATGTAAATTTATAACTGCGTCGCCTAGCGCGAGAACACGTTTATATTTCGTCGTTTTCAATTCCGTTAACTCAATTTAGAAATTGCGAATTTACCTTTGTATAAAATACGTTTAGCGCGCCAGAGTTGTAGGTAGGTAGGTAGTAGGTAGTAGGTAGTAGGTAGTAGGTAGCTAGCTAGGTACATCAGAAGACGAAGACGAAGACGCGAACGTGAATGATTTTAAAACAAATGACAACGTTAATGAAAATTTTAATAACTACACAGAAGGGAAAAAGGTAACTAACGCGAGAAAGTTTCGCCGGATATATTAATTCGACGCAGACGCGACGTAATTAATAAAACATCGCATCGTGTTCTAACGAAGCATTCCTCGTCTCCTATCTTATTTAGAGTCATTTTTTTCTTCTTCAAATTATATGCTCCGACTAATAATTGAAAAATGAAATTTTTCTCCTTCACCCCCTCTTAAAAGGCGCAGATAAAATTTACTTATTTTTACACGAAATCTAAAGTGCATTCTTATTACCAAACCAAATTCTCTGATGTCTTGTCTCGAACCTATTTCATTTTATTAGATTTAAATTTTTTGATATAAATATTTTTGAAGTTTATAGTTTCTGGTTGAATTGTTAATCCAACTTCATTATCGTGTTCCGGGAGGGGTGAGATCGACTTTTGTGATCCGATATTTCAAATTGGATTCTTGTAATTAATAATGGTTGGGGCGAGGGGGTAGGGTACTGGACTTATAAATTTTTCTCGTTGTTTTAATTGGAAATTTATGAAACAGAGGTGAAGATAAGATCATAAATATTCGGGGAGACTTGAGCCCCAACAGCCTGTTTCTAAAGTAGGTAATTGAACTTTTGTAGCAGAAAGCATAACATGGACCAAGTGAAGCGAGGATGGCAATTTTGAGAAAAGTTATGAAAAAATTGCAATCGTTGGTAGCTACTTGAAACCTGCGGATAGTAAAATCTTCAGATATTTTTCATTCATAGGAGAGAGAAAGTCCCAAAATTGAAATATTTATTTTACAGACCTACGCAGACATGGTACTGATGTGATGACCCTAATGAGAAAGGAGTCACTTTGAAAAAGATTTTGACGCTAATTGTTGTAAAATGTTTAGAAATTTTCTCTGCTAGTAGTACGTTCCTGAGGGGAAATGTTTTTGACCCAAGATTCTCACCCCAGAATACTTATGTAATTTCAAATGCAAAAGACTACACAACATCGCAATCCAAAACAACAATTGTCGAACATTAATCAACATCGCTATCAAACGAGTTTTAATTGGACACACCAAAATCACTCATGATTACCTTTTCAAAAAAAAAAACAAAACCAGAAATATGTCCTTTCTGTCAATAGCATAACTTCAACGTCAACCACCTTATTTTAAAATTAAAAAATTTTAGCCATATCCGAAATAACCTTAACTTTAATAAAATACGAATTTCAGATCTAACCAACTTATCAAAAATTCCTGACGAGAAACAAATTATATGCACATATGTAAATAAACAAATTCTTAAATTATCCGCAAAAATAACCAAAATGGTTGAAGCGAAGAAAAAAATTGTATTTTTCTTAAATAAATAATATCCATAATGCATTTTCATGAAATCTCATTTAGTTTTTCTTGATTAAAAAAATGGAAATTTTAAATTATTTTTTGAGAACATGTTATTAAAAGTTTAAAATGTTAAAATCCAGTTTCCCGACCACCTTAATACAACCTAATAACATAATTAATAAAGTGGAGTGGAGTGTAAATAATTGCCTTGTTCTTTAGCCAGAACTCAGCTTAGTACTTGGTGAATGTTCATTGTAAGCGTTCAAATATATCAACATTTCATTTCAAAAATATCATACTATTCAGTGTGTTAGAAATTTTAATACTACTCCCAATCCCCTAAAAATATACCCCTTTTTTATTGATTAATACAAATAGTAAAATTGTGACGACAGCTATCGCCGTAGAACGAAAAATGGGAAAAAAAATAAAATTCCACTCTCACAGCATCGCCCACCTTAATTCGAGCATATTTACGGCAAACTGAGTATGCAATTCTATTAACACCATTACCGCTCTATTGTTACGCCGCCAAATACACCCGATATAGGCAACTACTTTAACGCTTATGGCGATACAATTGCATACTCGGTTCGAAAAAGGGCATTTCATTAGATCTGCGTTCGTATTACAGCCAGCTGCACGAATATAGAACGTCGAACGTAGTATGCAATTCAGTTAATGCGATTCGACCGCAACGACCTTAACAAATAAACACCATTTTCGAATATAAGAGAGTGCTGAGGCTTAACCGTTTGATACAGGCGTATTTTTCATTGCAATTTTCCAACTACAATTCATCGTAGCTGTTGTATAAATGGTACCGAGGAAGAACATCGTAGTGTGGCTTAATCGAGGGTTTACCACGCAGTCTTGGCGAATTATACATACCTATTTTACGAGCGCGAAATTAAAAACGACCTAGACTGCCTGGCATGGGAACGCAATTGCTTCGCTTCGGTTGATGGTTTTGCTTTTTTTTTCTCTCTCTCTTCGCAATTTGGTATTAAACGAATGATGAATCCGATCGTAAAATTTCCTCCAAATGAAATGATTCGATGGAATAGGAATAAAAGCTGGTTACTGCGCGGTGGTTTGCTGCCTAACTGGATGTGTTTTGTACCACGTATTTAGCGAATTTATGGCTCTTATAATGACATATCGCGTATTGCGACGTTTGCATGTAATTGCTGCCGCAGAACAACAACAAAAACAACAAAAACAACAACAACAACAATATCGAATACGTTGGCTAATGGGTTATTACGCGCGTACCCTCGTATAATTTCGATACCAGGCACCTACTGCCTTCATCCAGTTAGCCTAGGCTACACTCTCGTCGAATATATAGTGTGAGCTTAATTGAAACGAAACGAGCGGAGTGAGCTGGCAATTTGGCAATGTACCAAAATACATAGGTACGCGTTGTAAAGGGTGCCAAGTTAGTATATTGATACGAGTGAGGTGATTATAAACCTAGCTGTATAGTAATATCTGGTGATTTTTCTTGGCTTCTGCTCATCTGCTTATGTAATGTGTCAAGCTCCAATACTTGTATGTACTGATAACAAGGGGTAAAACTGATAATGTCGACCTTCACGCTACTACTAAATTATAGTGTAAGAGTACGGAAGATTAACCAGCGCCGATACGATGCAAGAAAATCACCATTCTAGGTACTGTTTCCAATGAAGTTATCTCATTGAGAAAGTACCTAGATGGAGATGCGTTAGGTTACTTCTGACGTTAGCGTTATGTACCCTATCATCAAGACCAATACCTAAAAAAAAAAAACTGTCTTCTTTCCAAACAATATTTTCTTTTCATAATCTAAAATGGTTTTTGTTTCCAGCTCACTAAAGATGGAGCAGAAGAGGAAAGTAGTGACGAACCTCTCGATATCAGTTGGCCAGATACGACGAAAAGACGAATTTTGTACGTGTTCACTTTTCCAATTATATTTCCACTATGGTTGACTCTACCAGATCCAAGAAGTAAGCGAGGTGAGTAAATTTTTTTATCAAAGTATTTAAATAGAATGAGAAAAAAAAAGGTTTATGTGCAGATATCATTTTGCAAGCATTGACACTACCTCTTGGAAAATTTTTAATTTTTTCACTTTGAAATACCTATTGTGACCATGCTGAGTCGTGTTCAGCTCTTATTCTGAATAAACATAATCTAGAAAAAAAGTTAGCGAGCGTATTTGTGCAACAAAGGTTCCCGATGCCCTTGGTCGTTTTTGATATTTTTCATTCATTTTCTTTTGAGCCCAAGGAATTCATATCAGCGATCACTTCTTTCATATTACACTAGTGCACTTCGAAGTAATGAAGATTTGACCCTTTTTCAATTTCAAGATGAGAATGATTTATGAATTTTAACTTGATTAAGGTCGTTCAAAGGATAACATTAATTTTTTGATAAAAACTAGAAAAATACTGAGGGTTTATTTATGTTCCAATTATCAAACTCATTTTTTTCTTTCATCGGTATAAATTATAATTTAGAATATGAATGTCATTTTTATCTTCGCAAGATCATGTATTCATTAGGTTTGTCGTGTTTTAATTACATTTTTAATTCATGGTCGATCTGACGTTTCTGAATACACTACGAACGTAGATTCGTATTTATAATTAATTTTTCCACAATTAAACAGACACATCTTTTTGACAAACTTAATTATTGACGATGAATTTTTTATTTTTCATTTATTTCAGGTTTTTTTTTTAATGTTACTTACTTGCCTGTGTGTTTACCTGGCACTTTTTCATGAATCAAGAGTAATACTTATTATGATTAGCAGTTGTTTGCGTATTAATGTTCTACCATCGGATATGTTCATTTCGTTAAATGCAACGTATTTAATCCATTCTGTAATGAAGAGCTTTTTTCAAAACATCTAAATAAAAAGAAAAAAATGTTTCGTCTTTTGGTTACAATCTCAGATTTTGAAAATTCTCAATTATTCTTGAAATCTTGATAGATGAAAAATAAATTAGTTGATTACATTTGAGGCGTTCTTTTTAAGAATATCCATAGTCCAAAATTATTAAAAATTTGTTTATTTCAATTTTTTTTTTAGTAAATTTCACGAGGAAAAGGAAAACGTTTATAATTTTGCAATGAAACTCGCCTATAATCCACTTTTTTACATTTTCAAAACCATGAATTTCAACGTTTTTGTTTAAAAAACAACCATAGTCCATGCATAGTGCGTTCTTCTATTTTTCCAAAAAATAATTCGTGGAAAATCTTATTGATAGTAAAAAATATGGCGGCTGATAATAATACGTGAGTCATGAAACAAATCATTCTTCAATTTTATTGTAATTTAAATTGATAAATAAGTTATGCTCTTAATGAAATTATGGTTGATTGGTAATTTTACATTCCATTCTATTTTATTGTATCATTAACCAGTACCATTTTTGCTTGAAAAACGCAATAAAAGTGCATCGAATGATTATTGTTTTGTATGAAAAACAACTGTAATCCAGTACATTATTTTTTCAAATCTGATTTTTACCGCAGTTGGTTAAGAAAATAAAGTGATTACTCCGATTATATTCGTCCTTTTTTCAAATTTTGATGATGAATAATGCCCCCACTGAATATAATTTTTGATCCTTCATCGAATACAAGAACGTTATTTTTGCTTCTCCAGTAAAATTTCATTTTTGAACTATGGTTGTTCTGTAAAAGTACGCCTCGTTTATTAATCATGTTAGTATTACTGAGGATGAAAAAAACGTTAAAAATATTCTTTTCGTGAATCACTTGATCTAAAAATTAAGCAAAATTTCGTTTACGAAACCAATTTATATATTTTCACATGAATTAACAATTAAGGCTCGTATGAAATTTTAAGTTTGAGAAAATTTCAATTGTACGAATTTTTTCTTTAATTATTATTAAGAAAAAAACTTTTTTTCAATTGTTTACTCGGTAACACTGCTGACGTACATAAACAAACAATATTCATTTTCAATTTCTAATAAATTGAACAAAATGGAGGATGAATAAAATTAATGTTAATTATTTTAAAATAATAATTACAGGTAGAAAATACTTTGTATTCACATTTATCGGAAGCATCGGATGGATTGCTGCGTTTTCTTATTTAATGGTATGGTGGGCGAATATTGTGGGCATTACACTGTACGTTCCACCAGAGGTGAGTAAATACAGATAATGCATATTTACTACTTGTATCTTAGATGATCAATCGGTAAGTGCATGTTTCTTACATGTATATGTCTATTCTCGTAGGTTATGGGATTGACTTTCTTAGCAGCCGGAACTTCAGTACCTGATTTGATCACGAGTGTTATTGTAGCCAAGAAAGGATGCGGAGATATGGCTGTTTCGTCATCAGTCGGCAGTAACATCTTTGATATCACTGTCGGGTGAGTTTATAAATATTCATATCAATTGATTGGTTGTAATTCGTTCTCCTACTATAGCTGTAATTCTTCAGCACGACACAATAAATAAAACTAGTCCTTAATAAAAAAGAAAAAAAAACTAGATAAAAAATTGTAGGCAAAAGGTTATTGCATACAACGTTGTTGAACGTTACCTCCTTTCATTAAATTCGTTGTTTTAATTTTTTCCCAACAGTTTACCATTTCCTTGGATGTTATACAACGCTGTATACAAATGTCCGGTGAAAGTAAACAGCGTAGGAATGGTGTGCTCGATCGCAACATTATTTCTAATGTTATTATTCGTCGTCATCTCGATAGCATGTTTCCAATGGAGAATGAATCATGGCCTGGGTTACACCATGTTCGTCTTGTACGTGGTGTTTTTGTTCGTTTCGTTATTATTCGAATACCACGTGGTACACTGTCCAGTTTGAAATTCGACGAACGAAATTAAAAATAAAAAGAAAAACTTGAAGAAAACATCGCGTTGCAGTACGCTTCCACCAGTGTCTTTATTTGACTCCCATCCTATATATATATATATTTACATATATTGGATTCGATTCTAATATTTCATCGTTATTATTTGTTATAGACTACGTTATTTTGTCTTTGTATACTCCCTGGATTCATTCCCAATTTAAATGTAATTCATTCTCATTTTGTATCCAGTTTCGTGTTAGCGTTTTCGTTTAGGCTAGGTATTTTGCATCGTTACAACACTAGAAGAAATGAGAAGAAAGGATCGAGTTTAGTATTGAAAAAACTGTGCCTCCTGTTTCACGAATGTGATCTAATTTTATAGGCAACGATCTTATTTATAAATTATTTATTTATTTTTTTCATATACATATTTACTGAAATTAAGTCGAATGAAATTCCTTCTAATTTGTTACATTCTCTTTCTTTTTCCCTCGGATTAATTATTTTTTTTATCAACAGTATTTTTTTTTTTTTTTTTTTTTTTTTAGATGGTAATACGTGTAAGGAGTAGAACGAAAGTAAAATCAAAGAGAAAGATTATTTTTCAAGTTCTCAACTTCGTCTTTGTATGAGATGAGATAGCAGAAGACAGACGTGTGATGATGAAAGCCTAAAAGCTATTTGATTTAATACTCCTCGTATCCTCTCTTTTCTTCATCCTTTATCTACGTATTATTTAACAATAGTCTTTCTTTCAAATTAATTTATTATTTTGAATTCGATTAGTCCAATATTTCTAATTTTTAATTTTTCTTCGTTCAAGTCTGAGACGCCTAACGCAGATATTGTTTCACAAATTCTATTATAATGTATCGTATATTTTTATTTCATTTAGTTATTTTTTGTAAAGTTTTCTTTCGATGATATTTCAATGTTTTGCTCGAATCGTTAATATTTATCTATATTCATCTATATTCGTCTTAAGCAAATTGATACACTACCATTGTTGTCTTGGATTAACGAGCATATCTTCTTTTTAATTATGTTTCGGTACTATAACTTCGCTTGAGTAAAATCGTCCGCCATTTTGAATGAGAAAATCAAATATACAGAACAAATCAAAACAAACAAACAATTATATTAAGCCTACTATTGGTTACTACATCGGTTTTTTTTTACATTTGATTTTCTCATTCAAAATGGCGGACAATTCTACCCAAGTAAAACTATAATAGTGCCTTAATTAAATACACGTAATCATTTGTAGCTACTTATAGGTTGTAGTACGATCAACGAAAGAATGGCTCTGATGTAAAGATGCCAAAGTGACGTAACAAAAATTAACCAATCACGTCGCTCGAACTGAAGGCACCGGCAAACGATACACGGTACAGAAGCAACTTTGTTTTTTATACGTTATGAACGTTTGAAAAAATAATAAACTTCCAAAAAGATTAAAAATGGAAGATGAAGAGGTTTTTAGAGAAAAAAAAATGGTTGTAGAAAAAATACGTAACTTTTCATTGCGCTTCGGTTCGCATTCAATTGTAACGCGTCCTGGGCGAGCGATTACGTCAGAGCCATTCTTTCGTTGACCTGACTATAGGTGTTTTAGAATTAATACATATTCTAATGTGCTATTGTAGAGAATATTGTAAAAATGGAGGTGGATTTTTTCCACAATCTAAGTCTACACGTGGATATTTGAGAAACAAATCTTGTGACTCGTCCAAAGTGATTAAGAGTAATTACTAGTTTCTCGATTACTTATTGTTTTTTTTCTCTTTCTTAGAAGTAGAAATGAAACAAATGGATTAATGAAAAGCACGAACATTTTGGGACCATTGATGGATCATACGATATTCCTTTAGTATCTGTTTTGGAAATTACTTCGATTTCAAGAAATGTAGGAGACGAAACTATTCATTTTGTGCTTAGGTATGTGTCTGAATAATATTGTAAATTGATGGTGGTGGTGCTTGTTATAGTAGTAATGGTGATGCTGATGGTGATGGTAACATTGTGATTACTTACAACCCAGCTATTAGAGTTTTTGAAGGATATACTAAACACGATTTTTACCATGTACTCATTTGGAAATTAGGAGAAAGTGTGAGCTTCTTTATTTCCATCAAACTGAACCTAATAGATCTATGTTGGTTTAACTGCAGAAAAATTGAAACAATGGTATCGTCACATGAAGAAGAAAATATCGGAAATTGACTTGTTAGAGTTTTCTTTTCTAATTGACAATACACATATATTCTATTTGTCATGTTGATATTTACTTAGGATTCGATAGTGTCGTCCCAGACGTTTCTTATATATTTTTCATTTCATTTTAAACCAATACGTGGTATCTATTGCGCTCATACACACGCGACTTCTCTTCCTCCTTACCAATTCCAGCTCACGTCAGCTCATTGATCGAGCTTTGAAAGCTCACACAAATAATATTACGTAATAAAGAAGTAAAAATTAACTAATATAATATATACCTACGATATCCGACGAAGTAGTCTACGTATCTGTACTTGTATTATTCGTTGTTGTTTTTATTGTTGTTATTCTTGTCATCATTGTTTTTTCGTACTTGAATTTTTTATTTTGTCGATGTTTCATATCCCCTTATATTAAATACGTATGTTCAACATACTATTATAATATTTTTTAGTGTATTTATGTTGGTATAGTTGATCACTTTGTACGTACTTTTACATGTGTACCGATTATTATGTTTTCATTGTTTATTTACATACGTAAGTAGTGTTATGGTATACACGAGCGTATTTCGATTTCGAATAAATAATATGTTCATTATTGACAAATATGATTGCTACTACGTTCACAGGTTAGAAGTAAAATTACTAGGTTTAGGTGTAATTTTGACCTGCTCCTTATTGATTATTCACTCGCCTATGTTATCATATCGAAACATATCTTTTTCGGAATTGAATATTTAGGAAGAGAAGATAGAAACGGAATAACTGTAAAAAGTTACCATTTTAATTCTTCAACTTTATATTTTACCAATGCTAAATAGTCCTAAGATATCGACCAATTTCATTATCTTGATAAGAACGTAAATAGTTTTATTTTTCATTAAATATTCAATTATAATAATTAATAATATTACCTACCTTAATGTGTAAGCTCGTGTAACATATTTATTTTTTCGATATATCTATATTATAATGAAGGGAACAGAAGATATTTGAATGAAGGTTACGTAGACATCTTTATACAGATGTGTCTTATCATATTACACTATACTTACGCATCCAATAATTATAATTAACGTAATTTAGATCTTTTTTTTTTCTCGTAGAACATTTTCTTTTAGAAGAAAATACAAGTAGATGTGATTACGTAAAAATATCGTTACACATTTATTATCTGTGGTTATAATATTATTATTTATTTAATTTATAATTTTTTGTGTTTGTTTTTTTAGTGTACGTATAATGTAATAATTATATGCCTAAAAGATGAAATTTTTCAATGTTGATCCGTTGTGTATTATTATATACTTTCATTTTGCCCTTTTGTGGTTCATGAATTAATAAGATTACCTTTGATGTCAAAATAAAGTAATAAAAAAAAATTGTGGTATCTGAATAAAATATATTACATTATATTATTTTATTGATCTCTTCTTGCATGCGAATGTGTTATTGTAATTAACATTGATTATGGTGGCGGTGTTGGGTGATGGATTTTTATTGAAATGCTTGCTACGAATTAGAAAGTAACTATGAATGTGGATATTATTATAACTTTTTTGTATGTTCTTGATTGCTTGATGATTTTTATTTATTACTTTTCAGATTGATTCAACTACCTACTTTTGAAATTGTTCATTTCTCTTTCATCTCTGATTATCAGTTTGTTATGTTTGTGATAAAAATTACGGATTCGGCGAGGAGGACAATTGTTTAAAAAGTAAGAACCTACAATTAAATGGTTCAGCTAACGGATTATCATTTTCAAAGTATCGATTTCACTCGCTGCATCTTCAGACGAAATTTTAAACCATAGTTATAATTTTTTTAATTAAAATTTTATAATCTGTTCAATTTAAAGACATCCCTGACATATCAATAAACAAGGCTCGTTAGCCAATAAGATGTAATAAAAATTGATTATAAAACATTCTATTAGTTAACGAATATTGTTCACTGAAAAATCAGGGATCTCTTTAAATTGAACTGACTATAGTACTTCGATCGCCATAGTATACAAATCTATGTTCTATCTATACGATTACTATATCTATTTCGTGCTAACAAACCAATCGTTCCTTCTGATTCAGAAACCTACAACGTTAGAATATCTTCAACATGTCTTTTCCTGTTTGTCACTTCGAAAAACGTATATCCAGATAACAATTTCATTGAAATTTGGATACATATTTCATGCATCATATTTGTTTACTTCTGTTTATAGATTTTCATTCACGAAAATCAATCCGAGGATACCGGTAAAGCCAGTATTACAACGAGATACCCTTCTGTAATGAGAACGAAGCGAAGCTAATCTTGCCGGATTAATTTCACTTTGTTGATACTAGGTAATTAAATATGCCAGATTAATTAGTAATTATATTGTGTTGGCTAAAAATTGAACGATTTTATAATTTTATTCAATTTAGCGTTTCATTTTTATATGAATCCATATTTCTAACCAGTCATCGCAGATCGTTCGTTTGGAAAGATGTTTGAAAACCGTGCAGCTTCGATACCATTCAATTCATCCATCTGTAAAATTGTAACATCGTCATCATCGGTAAGTCTTTCAGATATTTTATGTTGTGACTATTTTAACCCTAATTTGGTACTTGCTGCACATTCTTATTGCTCAAAGAACAGTAAATTGTATAATCAGAAACGGAAACAACTGAATTTAATAATGAAAATAATTTTGAATTAAAAAAAAAGTATCATTTCGCGATGCTTTTTCAGCCAGATTTTCATAAAATATTATAAATTTATGCGAATTGAAAAAAAAATATCGTTTCACGATGAATACGTGGGACGGGTTAGGGGAGGGGAGGGTTCAAGGAAGTTGAAAAGTAAACACCAACAAAAAGTATATTTAGGACCTATCACCAACAAAAAGTATATTTAGGACCTATTTTAATTTACATACCAAATTTCAACATTCTGGCTCAATCTCCGGAGGGAGGGGAGTGTGATATAAAAGGAAAAATTGTTAAAAAATAACCAAAACCGACAAAAAACAACTTTTTCGGGGTTGTGAGGGGGTGAAATAGGTCTGAAAAGTCGAAACCTTCGAAAGGTACATTTAGGATCCTCTAGCTTCAATTTGGAGGGGAGTTAAGCGAGGAACAAACTCAAAACATAAGAAAATCCGGCCAAAAAACCGTATTTCTGGGCTGTAAGGAGACGCAATTGGTTTGGAAAGTTGCCCCCCCCCCTCCCACTTCCGGTTCATCCATGGTATTTACCACCTTTATAAATCTTTCTTCCTTTTTGACAGACTCCAATCCTAGTATAATAAAAATTACACAATCATCCATCATCACAAGTTTCTGATCAAAAACCTTTTTATTTTCCTTATTTTTTTATTTTTTTGATTTTTCCATTTTGTTTAATTGAACATACATGTCAACATTTTGACATACAATGCAAAAGTCATTAGGGTTTTTTTTTATTTTTCAAATTTTTTAATTTTTCAATTTTTTAATATTTTATTGTTTTTTTTTTCTTTAATTTTTGTTATTTTTCAATTTTTTCCTAATTTTTCAATTTTTTTAAACAACATTTCAACATAAAATGCAAAAATCATTAATTTTTCGATTTTTTAATGTTTAATTATAGTTATTTTTATTTTTTGTAATTTTTTTATTTTTTTAAATTTTACTGTTTTTTTTTTAAATTACACATCCATGTCAACATTTTGATTTGAAGTGGAAAAGTCATCTATTTTTTTTCTATTTTTCGTACTTTTTAATTTTTTTATTGTATTTTGTTTTTTTTTATTATTTAATTTTTTTTCTTAATTTTTCAATTTTTTTAAATAACATTTTAACGTAAAGTGTAAAAGTCCTCAATTTTTTAATTTTTTACTTTTTTAATTTCTTTTATGCTTTAATTTTTTTATTATTTAATTATTGTAATTTTCAATTTAAAATTTTTTCTATTTCTTTATTTTCCCCAATTAGATATCCATGTAAACATTTCAACATAAAATGCAAAAATCATTCATAATCATCTTTCATCGAGAGTTATTAATCAAAAACTTGAAATAAAAAATCCAAAACGAAACATCAAAAATGTTACGTTTTCACAAAATGACCATTGAGTCTGAAATATCGGAACCCTCAAAAGTCACATCTGGGACCTATATATATACCAAATTTCAACTTCGTACTTGAATTTAGAGGAGTGATAAGGGAGGAACGATCCATTTATAAGGTCAAAAAGGGAAAACCCCTTCGTATCTACCCTCCTAATTGACCTAGTGTCTATCGATTAGATGAAAAGGGAATAATTTTCATCTCCTCAGCATCCGTATCCCAAATTTGGACACAACTGAATTTTTACCCGAGATCATCCCAGCTCCTAATTATAAAATGGCACATCAATCGAAACCTGTTCTCCAAATTTGATTTACTTTGGTCAGTATTGAGCTGGGCATGTAATTTGTTAGCTTCAGAGAAAAAATGAATAAAAAAATGAAAATAAATATCCAGCATGACCAAAAATGGTTGTAATGATCTTCTAGGAACTCCAAAACGAAATTTGGAAGTTTATAAGTTATTGCATTTTATACATTATTCAAAGGTTAATTTTCTGATTAATTAATACCCATGGTTCTTTCATTGTTCCATTACATTAGTGAACATCGTAAAATTCAAGTCTTGTAGGACATGGAGTACATCGAGGTCGTTTTTTGTTCAACTCCGCTAACGAGTAGTATATAGGCAGTAGTCACTATGCACCTACCGATGGACTACGAGGAACTAGTAAAATATAAATAAAAACGTTTCGAAAGGACTGCATGTAAAAACGTTTATTATCTTCTACGCCGAAAGATACTTTTTCGACGGTAGCGATTGAATTCTTAAAAAAAAAAAAAAAATACTAAAAAAAAAATAATCAACACGAATAAAAAAGATTCCTTAAAAAGATCATTTTGACTAAAAAAAAATTCGTCGATAAGTATAGTAAAAATATCGTATCTATCGAACATCGGTCGGTTTAAGTTGAACTTCATTATCAGCAATGAACATCCTCATGGCACGATACAACAAATACGTGCCAAGTCTTCTTTTCATTTTAGTGTTCCAGGTGGCGGTTACTCCGTAGTACATACCGCCTTTTTCATTTCTCAATCGAGGTAGCCCTATTGCCTCTATCATGGCGGCTTCTCTGGTGTACGCATCTGCTGGTATTATGTTGTGGAACACTTGCAAGCAGACGACGCCGAGACCTTCTTTCCATATTTCTAAAATATGACGTACCTGTCGAAAAATGAAATGAGCGAATAAGCAGAAAGAAGGTGTAGGTACAAAAAAAAAAAAAAAAAAAGGAAGGAAAGCACGAATAAAATATAACCTTTAAATTACACCGCTTTCTTGGATACGCTTTGGTCTCTTTCCAAACTAGGAACGCTTCGTGTAAATGCTCGTACGGTCTGGCTCTGGTACCCTTACCGACGTAAAATATCGAATGAATGAAATCACGCCACACATCGCTCAAGTCCATTCGTTCACATCGTGCCGGCAGATTATCGGAGATACGAGGATCCAGAAGTAGATACGTAAACGAAGTCTTAGCTGTACCGCTACGCCACGATGACGATAACGTGTTATCGGAAAAATGGTTCACCATTTCTGCTTCTAGGTTTGACCATTTTGTGATGGTTTTCTCCCAATCGTCGTTATCTTCTCGTAAGACGTATTCTAATTCCGGACTAAATACTACGAAGCATAGAAGAATGATGAAAATACATTGCACGTTCACTGTTCACAAAACAGCTTCTCAGCGAAGCGACGAAAGTAATTCATTACTAGGTTTGGCGATGGTTTCTTCAAATTCTGGAGCGTATTTTCGAATTCTACGAAGTTTCTTCAAATACAGCTTTTTCGTTGCTCCTGCAATCGGACCGGAAACGAAGCCTAGTTTTTTCAGTTCTGTTCTAATATAATCGGTGTCGTAAGCTGTACTATCCGATGTATCTGAAATCAAACAAATTGAATGGATCAACATTGTTCGTTGCAGGTGAAAATATTTTCATTACCTTGTTCATCGGTACGACGACCGTTCCGACCATTTTTCTCGTTTTGAACGTTTCTTTCTTTCAAAGGAGTACTCGAGTTAGAATTCGAAGAACTGTAACGAAAACCGAACACGATGAATCAAGAAATTCGTTACGCTGAGAAACGAAATAATCACGTATTAAACAAATATTACCTAATACACAACGGTAATCTAGCTTCGACGAATTCAATGCCGTCTTCATCGTCAGTATATTTAAACTCGACGGAAAATCTCAACGGTGATTTAGCACGAGTAGAATTTTTTGCCGGTTCTTCGTCGTTACTAATTAATGAATTATCTTCGTACGGCACGAGTTTAGTTTCATCGTTACTAATCAAAGACGATTTATCGACATTGATATCTGTGGCAGTTTTATTGTCATTATTTTGTGTGAATTTTTGGCGACCATTTGACATCAGACTAGAATCGGTTTTCTGTTCATTTTGCAGCGAAAATTTATCAACGCCACTTATTCCAAAACTGGATTCAGTTTTTGGTTCATTTTGCAACGAAAGCTTTTCGATACCGCTTATACCCAAACTAGTATCATTTTTGGACTTATCTTCGGCGTCGGATTCGGCGTTGGTGAAATAAACCGAAGAATCGGAATCGTTTAATTTTTTCGGAATACAAGCACAAGTACTCAGACATCCGGACCACGAGACATGCTTCCCTTTGAGTTGCTGATCTGGCACAGAAGAATCTGGAACAGCGGCCGGTTGCACGTTTTCGGGAATCGATTGAGCAGAGCGAGCTTTGGTATCGCAATTTTGACTAGATCCGGTAGTACTAGATTCGTCGATATAAGGAACATTGAGAGTATCGAAAAACGATTCTTTGGCTTTACGTTCGGAATTATTTAGCGAATCTTCGGAAAACTCGCCGTTACATCCGTTCTGCTCTTTAGTCGTACTGTTGTAGGCGTTCGAGGCACCTGCGTTCAATTCTTTTAATTCGATGGTTATCGCTTTCGGCGGTGGTGACGTTTCATCGCAGGTCGACGATTCTTTCGGTAGCGTTGTACAACACAGCGATAATTTGGTCAACTGTTCATGAGTAGAGGATTCGGTATGGGTACGCCGGTTTTCGAGTACCGGATTATATTCGTATACGCGACCTCTCGAACGATGCGAAGTTATCTTACGTTTGCACTGTTCATTCAACATAACACCGCAAGCTTGTTCGCACCAATCGTAGCACTTCGGTCGAATCGCAGTCGATGATATGTTGTCTGGATCCAATATATCTAAATCGGGCCCATTTTCATCCTAAAAGAAACGCAATCGTTATCGTTGAGATATTTGAAACAAATGATAACGTTTATGGTGTTTACCTCAAAGTGAACGCTAGGCGGTGATGTTTGAGTAGCTACGCTTTGCTTCTGTACAGCTACATCTTTTTTACACCCTTCGCACAAAGGACGATATTCCGCTAAAACGCCATCTCCTTGAACGACAACCTTTTCTGTCATTAACAAATTCACATTCGAGATAAATACAAAGTGGAACGTAGATGTTGCATCATTCTAAATATTTCTCACCCAATTGTATATTATAACACTTTTCCGTAACTTCGTCCTTTTTTAATTCGGCTCGTCGATATATTTCTAAAGTTTTCAACGTTTCCCAAGCATGTTCTTCGTACGCGTAATGAAAAGCATTTTTTTCGGTGTCGTCGGTGATCGAAGGATCGCCTCCGTAAGTTAGTAGTAATCTCACTATCGCCGGGCGGTTCCAAACGGCTGCGACGTGAAGCGGTGTAACACCTTCGTTATCTCTAAACAAGAATAGCATTCGATACACATTTTTTAACATTTTTTTCGACTATTTTAATGGTTTCTTACTTGACATTAGGATCTGCACCGTTCTTCAATAACAATTTCGTCACCTCTTTTGCAAATAATTCGTTTTCGTGACCGACAGCCAAGTGAAAAGGTGTAATATCGTAGTCTGGTATTATCACATTAGGATCGGCGTGTTTTTCTCGAAGTAAAATCGAAACTTCTCTGTAAATAATTTTTCAAATTGTGATAACCAAGTTTACGGAGGTATAAATGTAAATTAAAATTAAGTTACCGAAGATTTCCATCATCTACGGCGTCGTATAAAGCAGTAGCTAAATACCATTCGCTGGATAGTTTGGCAAATAGTTGTTGGCTATATATAGTTGACATTTCTATAATTCATATCGTGTGGCTAAAAACTAACCAGGAAATTAAACAGATGTGCATAATTACTTTAATTATGTGATAATTTATGCTATTACCTGTGGAAGAGCTTTTTAAAATAATCAAAAATCAGTGTTGAAAAATTACCCTAGAAAGTTGTGTAACTTCAAACTCACGTATACTGCTATGACGATTAATTTGGTGGTATTATTATTTTAAAGTTCGTACTTTTTAAGTCCAAACGAGTAAAAGTTTAATCGAAAAACGGTCTAAATTTGAATGAAATGGCGCCGAAGACAAACAAAAATTTTATAGAATTGCCGTGGTGACAGATATAGCTAAAATCAAAAAAACTGAATTATTTACAGATTTCTCCTGAAGAGGTCATTATCAACAGAAATTTTTTTTGTAATCTTTTCTCTTATTGGTTGAATTTGGATCAGTCTACAGACATTGAAATGAATCTTCTGGTGAGGTGACGACTCTTCATTCGTTCACTCCTCTATGCAATGCATTCAATCGTTTGAATTCGTATTATTTTGTCCGCCATTATGGCATTTCTGGCATTTCATTACTCGTTTAGCAAATATGACTCATTATTAGTCATTCTATTGTTCATCTTTATTTGAAATGATACGTATGTTCAATAGCATAGTGATAGAATTGCCTTTTGTCATAGGCTTGTACCTTACAATCATTTTGATTTTCCCCTCCCTCTTTTCTTAAGTCATGTAATTGTACAGTATACATACACAAACTTGTTCTTCGTTTTCGTTCGCGACTTTGCGGTTAAATTTTGTATTGAAATGTAAGTATTGATTGATGATTTTATTTCAATGTTATTTTGTCACATTCGATTGATCGTAATTTAATTTTCTGTGATAATTTGAAACATGATGTACACTACATGAAGCATTAACATTCAAACATTAATTCGCTGTCGATATTTCACGTTTGTAAAATTCGCGTAGAGTGTTGTTCAAATAAGTGTTTCTATTATCCTATGTAAGTACATCATACCATATACCACAGGAATAAACCATCTTATACTCAACGTAAGCTTGATTATACTTTCGATGTTTTGAATATGTCCTTATTGTAATTTTTGTTGGAATTAATTTAATCGGTTAGCATGATCTGTTATCGTTTTAGTAATTTATTTCGAGAACCGATTTTCGTTGCAGTTTTCGTTTCAAAATTGTTCAATGATAGAAATTTGGTTTGAAATTTTTTGTGTGCTATAAGGCTACAAACCATTGCGTGTCATACAGATGAATAAGTTTTCATTGTACATATGTATGTAGATGCTCATACTGTATATTCTTGATATACGCCCAGACTTGGATACGATCATTGATGATTAATTGGCGTTTTTTTTTTCTGGTTTCATAATTCGTCATTTTCGCCGAAACGTTTGATGGCCATCGACTGGAAATCAATGTTTCATTCTCCTTTGTTTTCAACATTCGAGCAACAGGATAGTTGATAATACTCACCGGATAGAATTTGAGAAATTGATATTTGAATTTCCGATTGAATTGAACCATGAAAGATAAATTTGTGATACTTTAGTTTACTTTTATTTTGAACGTGATCGTATAGGCCCAGTGTATATCGGATTGATTTGGTAAATTCACCAGTATTGGTTATTGAAATTATTTTATCTTACTAGATTATGGAAATATGTCATTGATGATGAAAACAGTTTCACCGAAAATCATAATTTTAATTATTACTTTTTAAAATTACGATCATACTTGAAATATTTAAAATTTCTCGTTTAACGATCAAATAAGTTTTTGAATCCTTCAGGACTTCGGCGCGCTGTATAAAATCGTAAAAAATTGACCATTAGTTTGGAAATAAACACGAAATTTATGTATAGGAACTTCCATTTTCATCACGTGTCATTACAAACTGATATTTAAAAAAAAAAACAAACTCATCAAATTAAATTCAATTAATATAAGAGTAATTTTTTTCGTGAGTTGAAGAAAATTTGTTGTATAACAGAAGAAATGAAGCTACTAAGCTACTCATATTTAGTTCAATTCGATGAGTTTGTTTTTCCTTCTTATAAACAATTGAATCACCCTCATGTACTGTACCAACCGTCTTGTGTGAATCCCACTCTGTTGGTACGTTGATAGTTGCACAGAAGTGCGCATGACGAATTATTTACAGCCCCACTCATCTTACCATTCATCGATGGATTTACCATTGGGCAGTCGATGTGTTCATTGTGTTGAACTTCTGAAAGCATACAATGTGGTTGCAAGTTAGTTAGTTGGTAATTTTGTATTTCATTTCGGAATTATTTAGAAATTTGTATTAATTGATCGTAATTTTTGATAATTATTCAGTTTTAAACACAGCCCGTTCATTTTCATTGGTCGTTTTCATTTTATACTTCATTAGTTTACGTGTTAAAACTTGAACGCGGATACATTACCGCTTGTGCGTTATTTCGTCATACGTTACTTAATTCAAAATAATTTCGTGTTAATTCTAATGATTTTTATTTTTGAATGCAGTTCGTATTTTTGCCGATAAGTATTAAAAACAAGTGATGAATTCAGTGTGATGAAACTATGTAAGAATAAATGTGACGTCAGCAGCTTCAGTCTTAGTTCTGTGAGTATTTTTGTATTCTAGTTTCCGGTGTTCCTAGATATTTGTATTTCATTAGTTTTGAATCGAAATTCCGTTACGTTTGCTACAAATTAAAGTGAATGTTTTTCTCTTACTTGGGCGAAAACGTGAACTGAGGTATTTGTTTTAGATGTTCTTCTGACTGAAATGCGTTACACATCATATCGAAATTTAAGCTTCATGTGTACATTGTAAATTGAGCATCGTGTTATTTTGAATTTTTTGGTCATTTGTTCGTGTAACTTTTACTATCTATGCTATTGGTGCGGTATGCATATACTCGGTTATGCGTCTATCTCGTTTCCTTGTTTTTAATTTCGTGTATTTTAGTCAAAATTAGTTCATAAATCTTACACTGATTTGGTCTATGTATGGCGGGTGATCTGAAAATTAGTACCAAGGAATAAATAAACGCAAATACAAACAAGTTGCACTAAACAGAGGCCTGGTTTATATTCGCCAGTTTGAAAGGCTATTTTAATCCTGCGATTCAGTTTATTTTCATTCTCGTTTTGATATTTGGCAATTAATATTCATATTTATAAATATTATTAGGACAGGTAATTTATTATCGGAGGAGAACAGTAGCCATTTGTTGTTCACACATTACCGCAAGACAACAAAAGCAATAAATTTTAAAGAAGTAGTAAGGAACAATAGAGGCTGACAGATTTTGATTTATAGTAGGTTTTGTTGAAATGAAATTCAATTTGAAAGGAAACAAACTGCTGGTTGGAGAATGAAAGAAATGATGCGCACCTGCATATTCCTATTGTTAGACGAGATTGTGAATTGAATTAGATAAGGATGCACAGGTGTACATTTAAAATATAATACAATAGCCTAGCAGGTAGTCGAAATTTATTTTATTTTTGAATTTGGGCGATAAAGCTGCCGGTAAATATTAGTCATGCCGATAAGTGAATAGAGGAGGTAGTGCGTTATTAACAAAGGATTGTAAAATGCCATCAAGTAAAAATTGAACGCCATATTAAATTGTTTATTTTTACTTGTGTTCACAGGTGTTCCTTTCAGAACATGTCCAGTGCTCATTTCAGTTTCAGTGCTCATGATGTGAAGACCTACTCCGTGAATCGTGTTGTATTCTCTTCTCTAAAAGTACAGTATTCGTGTATTTGTCAAGATGTTGTATCTTGAATTTTTTGAATTATTAAGATTCATATAGAGCAAGTATGTAATTATTTCTGATTTTAGTAGATGGTGTTTTACTCGTGTGTAATGGGTATTTGTTGCTGAGAAGTAATTCATTAATGTGAACTGGATTTTGAATTACAAACTATCGCAAGTTATTGGATAGAAATCAATGGCCCAATGTGCAACGTATTATGGAAATTTACGAGATCGCTAGCTGCTGTTTAATCTGATAAGTAAGTTGAAATTGTTTGAAATTTTATTCAATGAATTAATTTTTTTCGTGTGGTTTTGTAATGATTTTCAACGTTTCGTAATACTATAGAACGAGGTATTTAAATTAATTTTTTGTTCTAGAGTTGAATATCGATGATCGTTATTTTTTTATTTTAAAGTATTTAATTTGCTAGTCGTTTATAATTTTGTCATGGTCTTTTTTTTTTTTTTAAATAACATAATTATTTCAAATGATTGAATAATGTAGTTTTTCTTTCTATTCATATTAATACTTTTTTTTAAATTTGAATGTAAACAAATTGTCTGTCGATTTCAGTTTCTAAAAATTTTATAAAATGATACCACATTTAATGTATTTGAACCTCGAGTATTGTAATATTTTCTTAGTATGCCACACATTGAAATGCTGTATTCATCTTTTCAGATCTGAATATTCTGCACATGTCTTCGTTCAGTCTATTATGACAAATTTGTTTCAATGTTGTTGCCAGTGCCTGACCTCCCAACCTTACGTTTCCAGGTTCGGAGCATGATTCGTTGCATTGTATAATGTGAGTAATATTGCAATTTGTGTATTTTAATATAATTATAACTTCTAATCAGTTTACTTGTTTGTGATCGCGATATTTTTAACGTGTACTAATTTGTAAAATTTGAATTTTATAGTGATTTTTTATTCGGCAACTGGTGTACTATTCGCTTGAAGAACTCCACGTGAAATACGTTATGCATTCCAGTCTTGTTTCAATGCTGTTGCCGGTGCCTGACCTCCCAACCTTGCGTTTCCTGGTTCGGAGCATGATTCGTTAAATTGTATAAAGTGAGTAATATTGCAATTTGATTTACAATAATGAATATTTTTTTTGATTATTTTTTATCAAGTTTGTTAAGGCTATTGTTTGTATTTTAATATAATTATAACTTCTAAACAGTTTACTTGTTTGAGATAGCGATATTTTTATCGTGCACTAATTTGTAAAATTTGAATTTTATAGTGATTTTTAATCAGCAACCGGTGTACCATTCGCTTGAAGAACTCCACGTCAATTACGTTATGCATTCCAGTCGCTATGGTATTCCTGTATTGAGCGCAGAATTTTCGACTGATTGCCCAAGGTTTACTATTACTCTTGGTAAGTGTTTGAATTGTGTCCAAATTTTTAGAAAATTTTATCGTGTTTCGGCTGCCAATTTTTCAATGAAAATGATTGTGAAGATGTACTTAGGCCTAATAAGTAGTTGAAATTTATGAATAATTTTATGATATTTATCTAGATGTTAGGTTACGATTCGACCTCTAAAACATGTGGTCGAGGTTATGATTAAAATGAATTTATTTGCGATCCAAAATTTTTAGCAATCGAGTGGTTTTTTCTTCAATCTTTGAAGATTTTCTGTTTTTTGTTTGGTGGTAAAATCACAGCCCATAAGCATCTTATTTCTATTTCAATTCTTTTTTGTAATTTTATTCGCGAGTACGTAGATTTGACGAAATTGCTAAATGTCTCTCGTTTTAGATGTAAGCTCTGCTCAATTTGTTTATACTTTGAGAATTTCCATCTCACATCCTCGAGTCCATGAACCAAACACGTATAACATTTGAAATGTACTTGTGCTTTGTATCGAATTTATTTGTTTACATTGTAATTTTTTTTTTATAGGTAGCAACGAAAGAAGATCGATCGCAGTGGTGAACTTGAACCTTCAGCCGTTGAAAATCTCATTTCACTCAGTAGAACATTTGAAAAAAGAATAATTACGTGCAAATGGAAGAATAAGAAGCATTTTGTGGTCAATGAAAGAAGCTCGACATCGTTTTTACAATGAATATTGGTTGCTGATTGTATGTAGATTGCATCGCTGCCGAGAACTTGAAACCTCATATGTGAAGAAATCTCATTTCACTGGCCAGAGAATTTTCTTGGCCAAAAAATTGTGAAATTATGTGCAAATTGAAGAATGAGAATTATCTGGTGAATATGATCGGTAGTAAATGATAGGTGCATTTTATTCACAAGCTTGATTCAAAATTCTTGAAAGTGTATTTTTGAAATTTAACCAATTTGGAAGTTTGGTGGTTTGATAGGTTTTTTTGAACGCAGCGTTGGGATGATTAATTTGTTTAAAAATTTCGAAAAGGTAATTTTAGTATTTTATTTCAAAATTTCAAAAGGATGATTTTAGATGTGAAGTAATAATTAAAAAAATTTAACAGTAATGAGTTCCAAATTTTTTTTGTTGAAAATTTAAAAAAATTCAGCAGTTTTGATGCATATTTTTTTTAAGTATTCATTTTTTAATTGAAGTGAAAAAAAAATGATCTAAAATAATAATTTTAAAAGAAAATACGATTTGTTTTGACAGTTGCAATATTTTTTTGAAACAGCAAATGGCATAATGTCTAATTAGAATTAATATTTTATCGCACCTGTTATTGTTACGTTTGTTAATTATGAACCCCCCCCCCTCATGTTTATTATCGCCCCATACCGGCAATTGTAATTTTTTAATTCCCCTCCCACTTGTTAATTATGAACCCCCTCATGTTTATTATCGCCCCTTACCGGCAATTGTAATTTTTTAATTGCCCTCCCACGTTTGTTTTCTCTTCCTCATTATGAAATGTAATTATTTGAGTAATTGAAACTGTAGTTGATCCCCTCTGTCGTAACTCCTTGAATTTTAATTTTTGTTAACCCCCCCCCCATGCGATTTTAACCCGTATCACTGCCTTTTTTGGTTCAGAAATTTTGAGATCTTGACTCTTGACATATTTGATTTTCATTTTTTACATGATTCTGGCATTTTAAACAATTTTTAAAATTTTAAATGAAAGAAAACTTAAGAAATTGTAATTAGTTGTAGGTAAAATTACAGTACGAGGCGTCTGTTTTGCGGTTACGTGAACCTGTTCGGCACACGTGATTTCGAAACACGCCTTTACTTAAGTGTCACGCCAATGTGGGTATCTGCGTGAACCTGGAAACCTCACCACATTGGTTAGGACCCCTAGGTTATTACGGCACTGGCGCGAAGGTCCCCAGCATCTGGGATACCATGACCACAAGTCAGGGTCTGTATTAACTGAAGGGTGTAGGATGCAGTTGATTACGTTCGTTGCAGTTATAAATGTAACTCTCGTGAGTAGCAGGTCAAACAATAGGGAATCAGGCACACTGGCGTGAGTGGTGTGTCTTGAATGTTGAGTGTTGAAATGAGTGTACATTAAGGGAGTAGGTAGTCTGTACCGGGTTGCCTATAGTCGTGTATTTTTTTTCATTACGGGGTTAGGGAATTTCAGTGTAAGGCGTGTCATCCGCAGACCGACCTTATAGAAG
>FIZR01002183.1:0-23840 GCA_900060175.1 Ferrisia virgata
GCGCGCAAGAGTATTGTTATATTGAAGTGTCCGAATACTTTTCCGAGTCACTGTACATACATCCAAACCCGGAAAGTTGATCGAGTTCCACCAGCACAATTCGTGTTAGTTAAATTTTGAAGTCGCGTGATCATTGATATTACTCGAATTTCAATTTGATGTTTTTTGCTACAAAATTAGTCGTGCGACCTATTAAAGTAGGTTAAAATTTCGCGCCGAATCCGAAAATATAAATGAATTTTTTACCCGCCCCATCCCCTTTTATAAACCTCCATTAAAATTGATTTTTGTTTGAACTAGTCGTGTAACCCATTGAAATGGGTTAAAATTTCGCGCTAAATTCAAATATGAGGATAAATTTTCTTTCACACTCCTCCCCTTTTCACGTTTCTCCCCCTCAAAATGTGTGTTTTTTTTTTGGTTTTTGAAACCAGTTTCGAGACTTAAAGAAATAAGTTAAAATTAATGGTTTCTTAATTTTGAAGTTGAAAATTTGAAAAAAAAAAAAATGTTTATTTAAAAAAAATTGCAAATATTATTATGTATTTGACATGATTTTTTCATTTTGACACCTTCATTTTATCAGAAAAATTTAATCTAATTGTTGCAAAGGACGGATTTTTGTGTTATGGCGTATCACTTTGAAAATACAAATGCTTAAGCGTAGCGGAGGTAAAATTATGTTTTTTAATCATCGAAAACTGCATTTTTGGAGATATTTGAGTCAAGTACACAATTTTTCGGACTCATTAGCCTAATTTTATATAAAAATTCAATTTTTTTTTTCGCCCATGGAAGAAAAAGGTTCCAAACCTCCTGCACCTGTACAAGAATTCGTATTTTTAAGTAATACATCATAACACTAGAGCCCGTGCCTTGAAATGATTCGTTGCACGAACCTAAAAATTTTTCATGATAGCAAAATTGAATTTTTTGGGGGAAAATGAGGTGTCAAATTGAAAAAATCACGTCAAGTACACAATAATATTTCCAATTTTTTTGAATTTTCAACTTCAAAAATAAGAACTTCCTAATTTTTACTTATTTCCATAATTAAATTTTATTTCCAATGGATGACTTTTCAGGGCTGCTTGAAGAATGCTTTTTTCAGTTTCTTCAAAAAATTTTTTGCTTCATTAAAAATTTGTTTTCTGTAAATTCATAGTGAGAGGGGCCACGTACATTTACCTTCGTTCATTTAAGGCCAAAAAAAGAAAAAATGAAGAATTGCTTTTGGAGGTCTGAAACAGATAAAATGCGTTCCCTTCGATCAATTTTTTTTTAAATGCATTTTTTCAATTTTTAAAAATTTTAAAAATTAAGTTGGAAAACTGAAATTTTTACCACGTTATTTCAGGTTGTTTCGTAACTGTTAAGATCTCACCCTTTGCAGGTTTCTAAAAAAAAAAAAAAAAATGCAAAATTTGGCTCATCCTAATGGACGGTTTAGGTCTTATGCTGAAATTAAACTTAGTATGTTTGAATTATTAGTAGTATCGATATGCTACAAGCTGTTTCTTTTTTTTGGATATTGACTAGAATTGAGAACCCCTAGCCCCCTGCCTCGAAGGGGTTGAGCTCGCTTTTTAGCCTGATTTTCTACATCATATTATCAATGAAAACTAGGCTATTACAGTCTATCGAACAATGGCGTATGCGGGGGGGGGGAGGAGGATATCAACAAAATTCGTTTTTGAAGTTCTAGAAGACCATTAAGAATATTTTTAGCCATGTTAGATATTTATTTTAATTTTTTTTTTGCTCGATACTGACCAAAATCACTACAATTCGTTCAATCGGCTCAGTTTGGGGCGGATTAGATATATATGAGTGGGGACCACCTTGGATCAAATTGCAGTGTAGCCACATTTTGGGGAGAGGGGGTGCTGAGGGGTCAAAAACGCAAAACTTGATGTTGTATAGCATATTCAAAAATCAACCTCTTAAGTCAATTAGAAGGGGAGATATGGGGGTTTTCCTCCTTTTTGACCCTGAAAAAAAGCTGTTCGTCCCCTATCTCCCCATCAAATTGAGCTGGGAAGTTAAAATTTGGGTACTGGGTACATTCAGTTGGGGTCCTAGATGTGCTTTTTGGAGGTTCCAACTTTTTAACTCCATTTCACCCCCTCGCACCTCCAAAAAAGTGGTTTTTTGATAGCTTTTTTTCATTTTTCTCATTTTTTGGGTTTGTTTCTCACATAGCTCTCCCTCCAAATTGAACTAGGAACTTGAAATTAGGTATGTACGTTTATTAGGGGCTCTAGATGCGCATTTTGGAGGTCTCGACTTTTCAGCCCTATTTCACCGCCTTACAGTCGTAAATATGGAAGTTTTGGGGCGATTTTTCGTATTTTTTGAGTTTGTTTCTCGCATAACTCCCCTCCAAATTGATCTACGAACTTGAAATTAGGTATGTTTGCTTAGTAGGGGCCCTAGATGTGCCTCTGATGGGTTTCGACTACTAGCTTCTCTAAACCCTTTCCACTCGCAATGCTTTTTTTTCAATTCTCCTGGTTGTAATATATCACGAAAATCAGGCTAAAAAAGTATCGCGAAGCGATGCTATTTTTATAAAATTTTCAAAATTTTTTAAAGGTAGATTTAAACTTTGAGGCTCGTCATGAAAAATCAAATAACTAAGTACCGGTATGTCAAAAAGTCTAGCATTGAGTTTTCAAAATTTTGACTATTGATTTCAGATCTGCTTTAGTTCTTTTCAAAACTGCGCAAATAGATTATCTTAGGTTTGGCCAATCTAAAAATTTTAGCCGGTAAGCAAACATATCTTAATTAGGTGTATGAAAATTGCGAGTATCACTCACCTTATTTTTCAAAGGATTAGTGCCAAAAGTAGTATGATAATTATTTCACTCGACCACCGAGATGAATTCCAAAATCAATTTTCAGTAAAATCTGAAAGCCCAAGACTAGATTTAGGGTTGCTCTGACATAAAATGAACCCCTCCTACTCAAAAAAAAATTCATATTCTTTACTAAAATATAGTACGATATCTGCCTGCACGCGAACGAATTTTTTCCAATGCCTGACAGGCCAGATTTTCTACAGTTCGTTACCAAAGTATTTATATAAACATTTTTTTTTTTTTTCATAATTAAACTTGAACGTAGTTTAAAAATTTACGCTCTTCATTTCAATCATTTTTATGTTGCTTGCGGATGCTGTTGTGTTGGCATTTTTTCGTTACACATTCAAAATTTCAGGCATGTGTTTGACACCAGTTAACTAGGTGCACCCACAACGTAAATTAAATTCAGGTAGAGACAGATGCCAGCAAAGCTTTACCAATTTAGTTGTACCCGATACAGAACGTAGTGTTGGTGGTATTATTGCATCTTCAGCAGGTGGAAGAAGATGGAGCCGAGGGCGTTCTTTTTCACAATCGCTGGCGTGAAAAACTTTGTAAATAGTACGCCTCGCTGTAACGTAGACTTTATACGTGTAGTAGGTATAGGTACAATACGACGATACCTACCTAGGTATAGATAAAAGTAGCTGGTAGTTGCACGTGTTCTATTGTACGGGTAGATAAATAACAAGAGTCGAAGTTTTCGGAATACGATATTTTTTTAATATACGACCCAACTAAAGAAGTAATACTCGCCACCTCGCCGCCCTCGAAAGTCGAATCGTTTTCGCAATTAAAACGTCGCTGTGGTGGCTTTTGAGGTTGGAGGACGAGCGAGGAGAGAGTGGAAAGTACACGTACAGATACAGCTAGCGAATTCGTTGTTGTCGTCGTCGTCGTCGTCGAAGGGCTACAGACGAACGAAGAAACACTGCACACTGCATACTCCACCATCTGCAACACCGTTACCAAAACTAAAAGAGGCTAAAGCAGACATAGGCGTTTAATCGGCAGTGTCATTTTTCGCATTTCGTGGACCTAAAAGGCTGAACGGGTGGAAAACTCGTCGCACCGTACGCGATATTAAAAAGCAAAACTTTCTAATTTATGATGTTCTCTTCTTTAAAATAACAAATTTGATTCGTGAGAATATTAAAATAATCTTGTGTCGTCTTTCGCCTTTTTTAGGTCTAAGGCTATATACGTATTGTATGGTAGTATACGAGAAGAGTGTATCACTCTAATAAAATTCAAAATTAAATTTTAACAGTGACTATGGTAGGTAGGTAGGTAGGTAGGTTGGTCGGTAGCTGGGTAGGTATATACGAATACTCGTAAGCGTAGGGTTGGCGTTTTCGTTTTCGTTTTCGTCGTCGTTCGTCGACAAAATATGTAGATCGAGGATACAATATAAGGAAGTGAACACAGTTTTCGTATTTCGAGGTATCAGCAAAGTGTGGTGTCGGTGGTGTTGTACGTCGAGTGATTTCAGGGAAAGAGAGAGAGAGAGAGAGAGAGAGAGAGTGTGTAGGAAGACACCTAGGGCAAATATAGCACCAGGAAGAGAGAGTGAACTTTACTGTATAAGGCTGACTGAGGCAGTTAAACTATGCCGTTATATAACATTTTTAATGAAACTAATAAAACACACAGAAAGATGTCGAGCATATGGCGCATTTTAAAGGCAGGTCCACACTGATCTTTAGGCCTGGATGACATCGTTGTGTGTACTTCTACTATCTATAGGCGCAGCAGCAACAACAACAACAACAACAACAACGTCCTGTCGTGCTACGTGTACGAAGTGGAGGCTTCTTTTTTCGTCTTCATCTCAATGGTAATGGTAGATAGAGTAGTGGAGGTTGTAGATTTTAATCATTCTACTTACACCAGGTTGTTTGGGTGTATGTGTACGGAGTATCTAGAACGTAGACATGCATAATACCTCAAATACACGCAACGAGATATTAATATTTATGAAAATTCGCTCTTCGTGTGTCTGCTAAGTTAGCATGCCTCGAATATCCTACTCTATACGTTCGCTCTTCCTTATCCACTCTCTTGATCCTCGTTTGCGTCTCACTGGCGTGCTAGCATCGGCATACTCGTATCGTAAACATTTGAAGAGAGAGTTTGCTACACGTTGTCTCTATACCCTTTTTATACCATAGAAGTGTGTGTGTAACTGTGTGTGTGTGTGTGTGGGTATTGGTGTACTAGTTTACCTCCACCTGTATAGGAAGTATCTCTACGTAGAATTTTCCTGTTGGCAAATATTCCGGCAGTTGTAGAACGTGCGTGTCCGCCTGTTTGGAATTCTTCGCTTAATATATTAATAATTAAAGTTTTATCGCGATGTACGACGTTCGTTGGAAGCGTTTGAACGGAATAAATTTGTACCGAAGGTGTTGGCAAATACGAGATTTCTCGATCCCTCCCTACTTGCGCCGCACGCCTTCTGAAAAAACCAATGCTTGTTTCCAAATTGTACGAACGTATACCGAACTACGTACAGGTTGGTATCCTATCTATATGAATTCTTCAGCAGCAATGTGTATCCAGGCGCGAGCCATGTATTGTATACATGTTCGAAGTATTCTATACATACCTGTGTATGGATGTATGTACGAAAAGAGTAGAATGAGTGCTGCAGTTGAAGACGATAGAAGTGTGCAGGGTTGTTTTATTAAAGTCTGTGCTGGGATTTTCGTATCGTACAAGTGTGGTTTTTTGCTTACGTATACGAATAAGTGTTCGAAAATATATGAAGATTATGAAAAATTCTAGTGTTTTTATGACTCGAGTTGAATTTGAAGCGTTTAACGAGAGAAGGAATTGTCTAGTGTGAAAAGTAACCCCGGATTTGTGTTCAGCAGGTCAAATTACCATGATTTCGATATGTTACACGACGGTTCTATCAGAATTTTGGAAATTCAATTTTTACCCCAAATGACCTAGGTATTTTCTGTATTTTTAGACGACCGTATGCCTTAAGTTTGAATTTTCAAAATTGGAGTAGAATTATAGTGTAGGGTGTCCAAATCAGGGTATTTTTACCCGATAAACACGAATCTGAGGTTAGTTTTCAAATTGAGTGATTTTTCAATATTGAAATGAAGTCCATAAAGGTACTGTTTGATAAATTTTTATTACGAGTAGCTAGTTTTATTTCTTGGGATGATTTTTATTTTACGTTACGGACTATTTTTTTTTGTAATTTACATCGTGAGTTTTTGTAATTTTTCATCCCGAAGCGTGTAGGCGTGAGTGGCAGTGGGGAGGGGTTGTTGTAGGACGAAGTTATTGTATTTCCTTAATTAAGTAGACAGCTGGATACTTGGGCGTTTCAATTTTATGCTTCTTTTTTGAAATTTGAAGAGGAGGGGATTGGTACAAAAACTTGTGAAATAACCTTTAATTAACGTGGTAAAAATTTGCGGTTCTCTGAATTGACCCTCATCCACCCACTATTTTTTTAAAATTTATTGGAAAGATCAAAACAATTTTTTTTTTTAATTTTGTTTTGGTACTAACGTTTTAATAGTAGAACACATGAAAGCAAAAATAACTTTTTGCGATTTTATGTGATTTTCAGGAGTTTCAAAATTGTGTTTAAAAAAAAAAAAAAAAAAAAAAAAAAAAAAATTTTTTTTTTAAAATTTTTCAAAATTGTGTTTAAAAAAAAAAAAAAAAAAAAATAGAAAAAAATTATTTACTTAAAATTTTTCTGAGGTAATATAGTCAAAATTCGAAATCTCATCATTTTCGATGGCATGATAAATAAAAGTATTATTTTTTTACTTTTTGGCTATAAATAAATTCGAAATATTTCTAAATAATCCCCCTCCCTTCCCTCCTTTCTATTGAGCGTGGAGAGTGAAATTTTGGTGTATAATAAAAAATCGAGATCCTCAAAAGACGTACTCCGAGTACCATCTTAAGCTACCTTCCAAGTTTAAACTCTCTAGGTCAATTGCTATCTCTCATGTACAGATTAGCAAAACTCAAAATGGCCCAAACGGAGAGATTTCTTAGATGATAATCATCGTAGGGAGGGGGGGGGGAGATGTCGATTTCTGAATATAATATACTTTTTTCAATTTCCTATCAATTGGCAGAAAAACTTTTTTACTGTTCGATTTTTGACTCTCCGCCTACCCCTATCTGAAAAAATTGGACTTACCTTAATTTGGATCCTAAGTCCATAAAATGTTTGGACAGTTGTACTGCCCCTCATTCTAGACCAATGCCCAAACTGGAGTAATTTTGGTCGATGGAGTAATTACTAAACTGGACTAGTACTGGGTTTTAGGTATACACGTTAATAGATTTGCCTATCCGGTTCGCCGTAAAAACACTTTCATTTGTGTTCAGAACATACTTTTTAGGGTGGATCTATTTTTGCAAATTTTGAAAAATGAGCAACGGTATGTGGTTATCAATTGACCTCAAAACAAACGTGGTAAAAATTTTAAGTTCTAAAGTTCAAATTTACCCTTCCCAGCCAAAGCTTAAAGCTTAAAATAATATGGCCAAAATGGCGAAAAATTGGTTTGAAAAAATATCATTAAATGTGGGTTTTATACTGTTATTTTTAGCTAAAATAACCAAAAATCATCATTTTTCATTTCCATCCCTTGTTTATGGAGACTGGAAAAATGTTACTTTTCACCCCCCCGTGCCCCCGTTTTTCAAACTCTAGACATATACCAAACTTTAATGCTCGTTCGCATGTGAAGATTAATTTTTACGTGAAAAAATTCGTTATGAGTCCTCCTACACCCCACCTTTTTCCTCTAGTACGCCATACAAAAGTTCGAATGAAAATTCAAAGCCTCAAAAATCAAATTATAAAAAAAAAATCGAAAGTACGTGTATAGGGGTTATTAAATGTGCTGATTTTATTGATAACATTGTTATGAATGTTACAGGATATCAAGCTCTCTGATTTCAAATTTTACTTAATCTTTAGCATAAAGCCAATTTGAGCTACGAAGTTAGGAGGGGGGGGGGGGTCGAAATTCTATATAGGGTATCAAAACATAGGTTCTACAGTATCTGATTTTAAATCGAATATAATTTTGACTTATAACCAATTTAAACTTTAAATGGGGTAGAGGAAAGGTTGTGAGCAAAACTCAAAATTTCCAAAAATTTCATCGTGCCATTAGAATATAAGTTTATTAAATTCCCTGATTTCAAATTTTACTTAATTTTGAGCATAAAACCAATTAGTGTGGTGTGGGTGAAGAGGGGGGGGGGTAAAAATTCCAAAATTCCATATGGGGTATCAAAATGCAGGTTACAAGGTGTCTGATTTTAGATTGAATGTAATTTTGACGTACAGCCAATTTTGACTTTAAATAGGGAGGGGAAGAACAGGACTCAAAAATTTCAAAAATCTCATGTGGGGTATCAAAATGTAGGTTCTGAGGTGTCAGTTTTTTCACTTTTCGGGCACTAAAATTTCTTCTGAACCAAAATGCACCGGTGAATCGAGTTCATGCTCAAAAATATTTCTCAAGGGATGAATACACCTTCTTGCTTTTTAGTCGGATTTTCGTTGTCATATTGTCAATGAAAATCAGGCTATTACAGTCTGTCGAACAACGACGGATGAGGGGGAGGGGGGCTGGAATATCAACAAAATCCATTTTAGGGTCCTAGAAGACGATTAAGATAATTTTTAACCGTGGAAGATATTTATTTTTATTTATTTTTTCTCCGAACATTAAAATCATTTACTCTGCTCGATACTGACCAAAATCGTTAAAATTCAGTCAATAGGCTCAGTTTGGTATCGGATTAGACTTATAGGAGTGGGGATGACCCTGGATCAAAATTCAGTTATACCTTTATTTGAGGGAGAAGGTGCTGCTGAGGGAACAAAAACGCAAAAATGGCCCCTTTATGAGTCAATTAATAGAGAATTCAAGTTACAGAACATACCCAAAAATCAACTTCCCAAGTCAGTTAGGAGGGGAGATATAAAGGTTTTCCCCCTTTTTAACCTTGAAAAAGGGCTGTTCCTCTCCTATCTCCCCACCAAATCGAATGAAGAAGTTGAAATTTAGTATGTACATTTGGTTGGAGCCCTAGACATGCCTTTTGAGAGTCTCGACTTTTCAGTCCCATTTCCCTCCTCACAGCCCCGCAAAAAATGGTTCTTTGATCGAGTTTTTTTCATTTTTGAAGTTTCTTGAGTTTGTTTCTCACATAGCTCTCCTTCAAATAGAACTAGGAACTTGAAATTAGGTATGTACATTTAGTGAAAGTCCAAGGTGTGTCTTTTGGGCTTTTGGGAGTCTCGACTTTTCAGCCCCATCCCCCCCTTCACAGCCTCGAAAAATGGTTCTTTGATCGAGTTTTCTCATTTTTGGGTTTTTTTGCGTTTGTTCCTCACATAACTCCCTTCCAAATATAACTAGGAACTAGAAATTAGGTATGTACATTTAGTGAACGTCGAAGGTGTGCCTTTTCAGGGTTTCGACTTTTCAGCTTCATTTCACTCCTTCACAGCGCCAAATATGTGGTTTTTTGGTCAGTTTTTCTTATTTTTTGAGCTTGTTCCTAGCATAACTCCCCTCCAAATTGGGTTAGGAAATATGTTTCGCCTTTAGAGACCCTTGATGTGCCTTTTGAGGGTTCCGAACCTACATACAATGTTGATTAGGAAAAAAACATTGCGAAACGATATTTTTTTTCAATTCTCATGATTGTAACATGTCATCGAAAATTTTATTGGTGGTCCCACTAAATTTTCGATGACGAGTTACTCGTCAAGAATATTCTTTCATCGCATCCCTGCCCAGTGGCTTAGGTACTTACGTTGAACTAGTTGTAAAAAAAAAAAAATCACGCAATTGATTAGTCCCTGTAATTATTTCAACTTCTACTAAACCTTGCCTTATTACAAATACGCCACCAGATTTTTCACCCTCATTTTCTAATTAATTTGAATTCGTATGGGTAAAATTAATCAACGAATTGGTTCTTGCGTTGTTGGTATATGGTATATGGTGCACACATGTACGTACGATTATACATCGGCCTAGCCACAATTTTATACCCTTTGGGCTCTCTCTATTCGGTAGGGCAATGGTTAATTCGGCGTTGTCGGCGTTATACTATTTAGGTACATATACCGTGCATTAGTATCGTTTGACGAAAATCTATCGACGATTGGGTGTCGCTGTCGCGTTCGAATTACTATTTTAAATTACCACCGTAGCCCAGCAGGGGCCACGAGGACGGATCGTTTACCACGATGACCGTATAATTTGGCTAATACGCCAAGATGAAAAGTTACCATCGTATAGTCGAGCGAGCAAGCAAGCAAGCAAGCAAGCAAGCAGTCGTCATCTCGTTTATATTCGTCATTACGATAACAATTAAGCGTCGACATCGATAAGTACAATGGGTAATGTATAGGGGCCTGTGTATTTGGTAAAAATTGAAATCACGTTTCAAATCGCTCTCGCACGTATACGTATACCTGGCTTTTACTGTGTTTTGGGCCTATGTATACCACCATTACCATTGTACGATGTACCAACTACCTAGACCTACACAGTATAAAATGGACTAGGCAACAACGTTTATCGTTCGGAATGAATTATCGCAATAGGCCTATACTACGCCACTGGTGGTAGGGTACGCGTAATACGTACTATTTTCGGCGTATCCGTTCACCGTCCGTTCGTCCATCCATCGTCTTCATCATCGTCGCGTCGCATCGCGTCCTCGTTTTTCTACGTAAAATTTCACTTTAAAAGCATCCAGAGAGCTGCGAATTATTTATTTAATGACTCGAGCTACGCTAGGCTGGTACGCCATGCCATGCCATACCGCGTCGTCGTTCTCGTCGGTTTAAATAGTTCGCGATTAAATGTTCCCCATCAACGAGCTCGAAAATTTGCCACTTAGCGACGACTGACGAGTGAGGACGTCGTCGGTGAAGGGTACGACGTAAGGTGAAAGGCGAAACGAACGAGGGTAGTTTTATAAATACCGTGTATTATCCTTCTTATTCTTCGCATTCTTCTCCGGTTAATCTTTGGCGATAAAAATTTTTCGCCGCCAGGCCGCCGTATTTTACTTAATACGGAAATTTTAACGCTTACTGGGATCGTCGTCGTTTGGGTGCAATTCGCGTATCGCGAAGATTAACGCACAGAATTAACACAGATCAAGCTCGATTTCACGCCAACTTTTATTCGTACCGCTGCTTATTAAATATATAAGAGTTTACAGCGGTCGCAGATACGAATGGCTTGATGGGGGGCGTGTTCAGGTGGTGGGGAGGTGCGACGAAATAAATTTATAGGTATTTTTTCGCTTTCGTGCTTGGCAGACAGAAGTGTAATTGTGATACCCGTATTGTTGGGAATTTTTTTCAATTTTGTTAAAATTATGCCTATACAGGGTGTTTTTGGGTAGAAGTGAAGAATCTCCGCCGAAGATTAGGCAACATGTGCCGAGTTTATGTATGTATGTTTGCCTAGCCTTTGAGCCGAAAGGGGCTGAGCACCTCTGATTCTAATAATTTTTTCACCCAATTTCGTATGAAGTTTTTCAAACGAGTGCAGCTTGAGATTCAAAATAGGTACAGGCTCGAAATTAATTTATTCGCAGGAAAAGAGAATTTTATCAAAATTATCACGTTGAAGTTGGTTTTTGTGATAGCAGAACTGGGAAGAAATTATCCGAAAAATGTGCACCTAAATCTTCAGTTTTCATAATTTTTGTTGAATTGTCCAAAAATTTGTGCTTATGGCGCATCAATTAAGTTGGTGTTAGCGGAAGAAAAAAACTTTTCCCTTCTAAATTATGTAAATTTCATCTATTTATCTCACTTTGATGGAAAATTACGAGCATTAAAATTCTTAAAAATTATAAGAAATTGAGTTTTTTTTTTTCGAAATTTTATTTTGTTTTTTAGAATTTTAAAGCACGTTTTTTTTAAACATTTTTTCTTATTTTCCCTCTTCTGAAGCTGTAATATGACATTTATTTTATCATTTTACTCATTTTTGAAAATTTTTTCACATTTTTCGAACCATAAAACGATAATTTAAATTATTTTCTTCAACTGTTTACGTCTGTAAAGAAAAAAATTGATGTTTTTTTCAGATTTTCCTGGTTTTATATGGTTTTTAAGCCAAAAAGTTAGATTTTCGTCGGTTTTTTGAATAGTTTTTCAAGTTTTTTACGTTTTTTGAGCTGTAAAATGACAATTTGAGTGTTTTTTTTTCAATTTTTTTGGTGGTATTTGAACTGTTTGTGTTACTTATTAAAAACTAAAAATTAACGTTTTATGAAATTTTTAAAAAATAGTTTTTTTTGATTATTTGGAGATTTTTTGGTTGTTCAATGAAATTTTGGACAATTTTTCCGTCATTTTAAATATTAAATTTGTTTTTTTTTTTTTTTTCGTTTTTTCGACGTTTTTCAGCAGTAAAATAAAACTTTGATGAATGAGTATGATTTTTTTATCATTTTACATCTTTATGAAGATTTTTTTTCCAATTTCTCACGTTTTTCAAATAGTAAAGTGACAATTTGAATAATTTTTTCTGCGTTTTATGTTGTAAAAGTTGGCAATTAATGTTTTTTTTTAAAAATATTGTGAATATTTTTTTTTCATCACATTGCATATTTTTCGATTATTGTCTCGTTTTTTGTCGATTTCGAACTGTAAAACGGGATTAAAATTTTTTTTTCATCATTCAACACGTTTTTCGAAAATTTGGACCTAGATTTAATAATATATAGAAAATAACAACTGTAAATGTTCCTAGTTTGAATAACAATGCAACTATTATACAACAAAATTGAATTCATAGAAGACATTTTAATGTCTTGGAAGGATTTATGTTGATTTTCTGTATCTTTTCATGTCTTGGAAGGTTTTATGTCAGTTTTATGTTTATTTTTAGGTCTTGGAAGTTTTTATGTCGGTTTTGTGAAGGTTTTTGGAAGGGTTTTCCTGATGTTGATTGTTGTTTTATTAGTGTTTTTCTTAGAGATCAAGTTTCGAGCTGATTTCATGATTTTGATAGGAAATATTGTAAAAATTATTCATCGAGTAGTTGATGAGCATTAAGTACTAAAATTTTGGTCATGGATCAGGAACGTTTAAGCGTGTTGAGAAAAAGAAAGAAGGTTATACTTGAATTTCTATTAAAAGATAGGAAATGAGTACAAATTTGGTACAGAAGTTTGAAAATTTTCTAGATTTCCATTAAAAAGATATGAAATTGATATAATTTTGATATAATGTGGATACAAAAGTATGAAAATTTTTGACCTATGAATTTCCATTAAAAATAATATATAGAATTAATACAACATGGATACAAAAGTTTGAAATGTTTGACATATATGTATTTCCATATAAATATTTGAGAGAAAATTGAGAAATCATCGAGTGTGGAAAATTTTGAAGAAAATTTAGAAATTTTGTAAAATTGGATACAAAAAATAAAAAATTTTGTAACGTGACTTGATGAAAAATTATGAGAAAAACGTTAATACATATTTGTTTTGAAAGATAGTTAAATTATAGATTTGAAAATTTAGTGCATTTTTATTTTTCTTGAGAGTTGAAAAAATGGGAGTTGGTGTAAAGAAAAACTAGGTGACGCAGATAGAATATAATCTACTCAAGCATCTTCCTGTTTCTTCAGCTCTGAGCGAATACCAAAAGATCAACGCTTTTGTATATTTAGGCTCCATCATCGAAGCAAATGGGAGACTCATCGGCAGAAATACGGCGCGCCGAATCGCTGTGAGCAAATCAGCTATGACCAGACTGCGTAATATCACATGTAATAACAAAATCTGCAGAATTACAAGGAAGAGACTTTTACACTCACTTGTTTTCTCTGTTTTCCTATATGACGCGGAAACATGGACGTTGAAGGGGTGGGGTAAAAGAAGAATCGACGCCTTTGAGCTGTGGGCCTGACAAAGGATGCTGAGGATACCAACATTTCAATCGTCAACGTAATACAGGAGCCATCCAGGTTAAGTATTTTATGCGAGAGACGCGTTCTAGAGTATTTTGGACATGTGACTAGGAGAGAAGTCGGAAATCTCGAAAAACACATCCTCTTTGATAAGGCCCTTGGAAAAGGAGGGAGTGGAAGATCTCCGACCAGGTAGTCTGACATCATCAAAGCGCCAATACGCTCTGTGGTAAGAGTTGTTTCACAGGCATAGGATCGTGATAGATGGCGTGCTCCTTTAGGTACAATACGGTCGTAAGCGACTGAGATCTACTGATGATAATCCACAGATATCGTGTGTTGAAATTTCCACACTTGGGGGATGGTAATTCCGAAAGGGGTGCGTGTAGAGTGTCAAAATTTTTTTTTGGGGATATTTTTAGACCATGAGTAACATTTTGGTTCAAGTTTGATCGATTTTGGATCAGGGGCCATGTTTGAACCTTATTAGGAAAGGCTCTTTTTAAATTAGCCCAGTATGCTACTGCAGTGCTAAACATATCGAATTTGGAAAAATTTCCTTGCTATGTCCGATACAGGTTGATAAGATGAGAAATTCTTCGTTGTAATGATATGCTAAGTTCACGAGCCTGTCCTAGCTTCCTTTGATTCGAGGCAGATAATAATTTTGCCCGCGGTTATAAAAATTTTCAAATGTTGTCGTTTCAACTGAAGCGATAATTTTTTTATATCTGCCATATCCGTAACCTATTCCCCTAGGTACACGCTCACATTCGTATCGAACAAGCAGACAGAAAAACTGCTTATTTGAAAATGCTCGAATGTTGGTAAATACCCAGATTAGGTACTGTTGGTGGTAGGTACGTACATAATTCGTCCAAATATGTACATTTAATAAAAAGACTCGTTAAAGAGCCTCGGCTTGGTATTATATATCTGCTCGGTGCGGTGTAAAATTATCCGCGTGCGGAATTTCTCGGTATATAGTCGTCTTTTATCGCGAGTATTAAATACCTTACACGTGGTATTTGCAAACGCTAATTACATCGTTTTAGTACGTCGCTTTGGATATACCGGTATGCTTTATGTTTGTGTAACAGTAAGAAGTGGTAGCCAGTTTTTCATTCGCAGTTTTTATGTGTGCTGTGTAATGTAAGTATATATATATATGTGTATGTGTGGTTTAGGGTGTAAAATGTACACCATATACGAGACGATGGCGGTCGTCGTCGTCGTCGTCGAGTACAAACCTACAAACATTTATCTAAGCAAAGCTACCTACCATCCTTGCATTTTACTTCACCATCATGCTTTAAAGAGAGGTTCGACGACGAGGACAACAACAACAACAACTGCGGTGTTAAAACTTCGACACATATTACACGTTAATTTTATACGTGTCATGGTTCCTCACCTTGCCTCTCTCCTACGCCTCTCCTTACCTGCATTTATACGAACATTAGAGTACGTATGTGGCAGACGAGTGTATAGCAAAGGGTGTAGGCCTATCACATTTCATTATATTATGAAAAGCTTACGTATGTAGGTAGCTGCCCTATCCAACGTGTACATGTACGTGTACGTGTACGGGTGTGTTGTTGCATGAAAAACACAACTACTTACAAACCACACATCATCAACCAAAGTTTCAGACTAAAATTCAACTTTTCCACATACGTACTCGTACGTTGGCTACGCGTTGCGTTGCTCTTTAATACGATAATAACGCTACTGCTGGTCGTATTACTACAGACAACTACGATATTGAGGCCGGGGGTAGGGGTGGTGGTGGTAAGCTTGGCCAGTGCAAAAATTTTCGTACAAGGCTGTATACGAGTATCGTGATAGCCTTGTGCTGGCGTTCGGCGCGGCCGTTAATTTACAGCAACAAACACCCGAGAAAAGTTTCAACTTATCCTAATTATCAAGCGGATTTATTCGCTCGGTGCGGTGGTTGTTGAGTTTTTTTTTTTTCTTTCGCCTTCCGTCGACAACGGTGCTCGTCTTTAGGGGCTGCGAAAGAAGCTTGTTGTAGTGGACGAAAACGAGCTGATGGGCGCAAAATTTAATAATAATTTCCTTCCAAGCGAGCCATAACAATGGGTATTTTATTCATCCTAACAAGGGTAGGTTTCCCCCTGCCCCCCTCCCACATTCGCTGCAACGTTTCCAGAGTAATTTGTAAATTTTACTGTGGGTAAAATTATTTTCTTATGTTTAAAAGAAGAGGAGAAAAAAAAGCGTCGCTATGCGTCGCTTTTTGAGCCTAATTTTCACGAAATAAAATAGATGAGAAAATTATACATTTATCGAAGCAGAAAAAGAAGTGCTCTGCCGATGTTTTCATTTCTAGTTTAAGTGATAGGAAGGGAAAAAAATCTAAAGGTGGATATCAGAATGAATAGCTGAAACCTTACCACGTCAATTTTCAACCGCTTACTTGAATTTGAAAGGAAGATACGCGTGAGAGAAAGTCACAAAATAATTATAAAGACCGACAAAAAAACACCTAACGGGGAGAAGGGGGAATAGAGATGCGGTGAGTATGAAAAATCGAAACATCCAAAAGGCAGATCCAGGCTACGTGCCAAATTTCAACCACTGCGACCTCAATTTGGAGGAAAGATACACGTGGAATAAATTCACAAAATTAGAAAGATCGACTAAAAACACTTTCTTAAGGCGGGGTAGGGGGAAAGGACGAAGTGCTGTGAGGATGAAACGTCGAAATATCCAAAAAGTACATTTGGGCTACACGTCAATTTTCAACCACTTACCTGAATTTGGAAGGAAGATATGCGTGAGAGAAACTCACAAAATTATAAAGACCGATCAAAAACCACCTGTGGGGGAGAGTGGGAGGAGCGAGAGGGAGGGAGAATACAGATGCGGTGAGTATGAAAAATCGAAGCATCCAAAAGGCACATCCAGGCTACGTGCCAGGGTTTGTGAGGAGGTGTAGTGAGGATGAAAAGTTGAAAGCCTCAAAATACGCGTCTAGAAGCTTTGCTAAATCTGCCTGCTAATTTCAACTTCTTAGCTCAATTTGGAGGGGAGATGTGCGTGGAAAAAAACCTCAAAAAATATGAAACAATTCCTAGAAAACCAGTTCTTTGATGCTTTGAGGAGGTGCATTAAGGTTAAAAAGACGAAACTATTCAAAAGGCATATCTTGGATTCTTACTACTTTCGCATGCCAAATTTCAACGACCTACCTCAATTTGGAGGGCAGATATGTGTGGGAAAAATTTCCAAAATAAAAACGCCCAAAAAACCACTTTTTTTCATGCTGTAAGGGGAGCAATAGGGTGAACCGAAATTTACTCTTTTTTTGGAAATCTGCAAAAGAAGGAGTCACAATACTAGTCACGACCTTAAAAAGATATGGTAATAATTCCAACACTCGAACTCAATTTTTCAAATTTGTAAAACTCACTTCAAGTTCGAAAATTTTCAAAAAATCTAATAAAAAAATTTGTTTGAAAATTTTTTTCAAAAGTGGAATTATTATGCATATTTGATCTAAAAACAATCATTGTTGGAAAATTTTTGCCATTTCCTTTTTTTCTCAGAGGTTTTTGAAAAATGTCACTTTTTGCGTTTATTCGTGATTTTCTGCAAAATTGCGAAGGAAAATTTTTTTGAATTAATCCTTTCCGGAAATGGATTTAGGACATCAATTTTAGATGATTCGGCGTGGAATTTCAATTTTATCCTTCATAGACGACTTTTTAGGGGTGCTTAAAGAATGGGTTTTTCGTATTTTTTGAAGAATTTTTTCATATCATTTAATTTTTTTCCCAGCATAATTCTTGGTAAAATAGACCGAGTACACTTACCTGTGTCCATTTAAGATATGTTTTCCCCATTTTTGCCCTTTTTAGGGGTTCTTAATTGGCATTCCGGCGTACAAAAATGTATAAGAAAAAAATGGCTCGAAAAAGGAAAAAAAAAATGAAAAATTGCCTTTGGGAGTCTAAAATAGATAAAATGTGTCCCTTTTGATGAAATTTTCATCGAAATTGTATTTTTTCATTTTTTAACAAATTTATTTCAAAAGATAGGAAAAATGATTATTTTTAAGTACCCGTGAAAAATGGTTTTGTGGCGGATAAAATCTAAATATTGCTCTTAATCATGTAAAATTAATACCTTAAATGCATTCTAAGGGCAGCGTTTATGAAAAAAAGAATTCCTTCGTGGTTTTTCAGAAAATCGTAAAAAAAAAAACACAATAAGTAAAATTTTTTAAAAACCTCTGAAAAAAGGCGAAATGGCAAAAATCTACCAACAATAATTATTCTGAGTTGAAATATGTATAATACCTCCATATTTGGAAAAAATTTTCAAAAAAATTTTTTATCCGATTTTTTGAAAATTTTTGAATTTGAAGCGAGTTATGCTGGTTTAAAAAATGGAGTTGCTGGGCAGAAATTTTTATCACATCTTTTTGAGGTCATTTTGTAAATATTGTTACCCTGCCGTTTGCAGATTTCGGAAAAAAGCAAAATTACTTTCACCCTAGCTGCAAAGTCGAAACTCCAAAGGATTCGTGCTAAATTTACTTGCCAAATTTCTACCCCCTACCTCAATGCTGAGGGGAGATATGGGTAGGACAAATTCGCAAAATGAGAAAACCACCCAATTAACCACTTTTCTGGGTTGTGAAGGGTTGCATCGAAGATAAAAAGTCGAAAGCCTCGAAAGACATATTTACCTACATACCAAATTTCAATACCTTATAATTCAATTGATGGGGGAGGGGGGGTGCTTGGGAAAGTCTTTATTGAGGATCAGAAAAAAGAAAAATCCCGACATCTCCCTTTCTAATTAACTTAGAAGACTGATTTTTGGGTATGTTATACGATTTTTTCCATTATTTATAGATTGCTTTAAAAACCAACAATTTTTGGCATTTTAGCCCATTAGCACTCCCCCCTCCTCCCTTTCAAATTAAGGTATAATTGAATTTTAATCCGCGGTCATTTTCACTTGAAAATGTCAAATTCGGCGCCAAACTAAGCCTTCTGCTAAAATTTGACCAATTTTGATCGATATTGAGCTGAGCAAATGATTTTTTGTTTTAAAAAAAATATATACATATGAAAATAGTAAAAAGATAACCAAAAAAAAAAAATTTTAAATGTGAAAAGATGGCCAAAAATGGAATCAATGGTCTTCCAAGACTGCGAAATGTATTTATTTGAATCTCCCTCCTCCATTCGATGTTCCTCGATAGTCCGGTAATAGCCTGGTTTTCATTGACAATACGACACAGAAAATCTGGCTAAAAAGGGGAAAAAAAATATCGAATTATTCTTGGTAAACTATTTCGAAAAGATACGTATAGCTTCGTCGTATATAACTTATTTATTTATTTGTCGGTCGAAAAAGTATCGATGCTGAACCTTAAAACATATACCGAATGAGAGGAAAATTCCAAGCAACGGCGACGACTCGAAGGGCCAAATTTTCGACCAACAGATTGCGAAAATTTCGACGATTATTCGGCGAAAATTATAGCTCGTTATTTTTAAGCTCGCGGTATGGTATATCTTTTATACGGAGTCGGTCGTGCGGTTGTTTACCCTTCTGGCTCTTTGAAGCGCGTTCAGTTCGCTTTTCGGTTAATTTAGATGTTACGACGCGATTTAATTTAGCGGCTTGGTATATAGCAAGGGGGTTTAATATCGTCGATATATACTATGTAGTTCGATATGTATAGGTATACTTGTACAGCAGTGTTTATTCCACAGCGAGCTACAAGTTATAAATGTACTGTTATTCGTACCCCTGTTCTCCTTTCTTTGCCACCTCTTGTTGTGTCTCGGTCTTGCTATGTTATATTGCCATATATGTGTATATATATAGTATAGCCTTTGCCTTAACTTATCGTATATTTTTATTCGATTGCGTGGTATATGGTGGGATGACGACGCGACACGACATATATTATATATATATATATATATATATACGAGTATATATAGATGTAGATTATTTTATGTGCTGCTGCGAATATAAAAGCAAATTTACTATGTTTTATAGGAATAGAGATGGTCAATTCAGCATTCAAATATGAAGGAAAACAAAAATGTTCACCGTGGTTACGAATTACGTCATCAATATCGAATTGGAGAAGGATAAAAGGTAATTAATCTAATTTTGTGTGTTACTTTTTGCCAGCATGCGCGTACGTTTATTGTGAAAATTTGGCTATATTTGCAAAAACTATAGGTACCTACCTAAAATCCTACAGTCGTGTATGAATGTTATAGGTTTCCTTTAGCTAGGTACAATTACACTCTGCTACTTAACACAATGTACAATCGAGAATAGGAGATGCAACGAGCTAGCTTAGAAAAGGCAACGATGGTGTTTCCTTTCTTTTAAATCGAAACGAGCCCATAATTTAAAGCTTTAATGTCCGCAGCGGGAATTATTTAAAAGGTGCCTTTAGTACGAGGTCAATTAGCCCAAAACGTGGTATTAGACTATTGACGTGGTGAAATTTGTACGTCCATTGTACGTTCGATTTGAGTTTTAGTCGTATGTCGTTGGCGCCGATTCGCAGACTAAAAGTTACGATTTAGAAGTGGCCTAGTTCGTTATTTCAAGACTTAAATCTATGCTAAAATTTTACGTGGCATATATGTTTTATAAAATGATATGGTTTTAACTTTTTTAGACTAATGAGGAGTTGAACATAATTTACCATAACTTATACCAAGACATTTATTTCTGTTTATTTGTAATTGTTTGAAATTCAAATCAAAACGTCCAGCTATTTCAGCCGGATTTTCGTGACATATCACAATCAAGTGCGAAAATTGAAAAAAAAAAAGCATCGCAATGCGATGGAAGGTTCAATGCGGCTGAAAAGTCAACCCTCCCCCCCAAAGGCACATCTAGGGTCATTATTGAGTGTACATACTTCATTTCAACTTCCTAGCCCAATTTGGAGGTAAGTTATGCGAGGAACAAACTCAAAAAATTTAAAAAATGAGAAAACCTGACCAGTAAATGGAAAATCGCCTCTAATCGGCTAGGTGGATTGTAATACTAATTTTTTTTTGAATTAAAATTTTTTTTTTTTGAATTTTTTTTGAAAATACGCGAATAAACTGAAAAAATGTACATTTTATATTATGGCTCAATGAAGGATGTTCACATTCGAAAATCGTCTGAAATGGTCTCTACCGGAAGAAATAGTCGTACTAAAACTATTTTTAATAAACATTTTTTTGAATTTCTCCTAAAATTTTGAACCGTTTTAGAGCCGGATTGAAATTTCTACAAGGGATTTTTCGCCATGTTCTTTAAACCCCGCTCCACTAATCTGTGCCCTGTTAAGCTACGATTTTCGAAAAAAAGTTAAAAACCACCCACCCTAGTATCAGCGGATAAGACAGGCGAATCTGGCCCAAAAAAGCTAACAATGGATTCATTTTCAAAAGGCCAAACTACACCCCCCCTCCCCCCCACATAAACACCATTCGCAGTTCAAAAATTCACATTTTTATCTGAAATTTTTGCTTGCTTATATACATAAAAATATGCATAAAATTGATCAAAAAACACAAAATATTGTTGAAAAATGATTAGAAATTGTTTGTAAACGATGAAAATTTTGTTGAAAATTTGAGCCATACATGCGGAAAAAGTGCGAAAAATCGATCAAAAATTACGAAAAAATTGTGAAAATTTACCTGAAATATGGAATAAATAGTTCAGTCATGAAAAATTGATCAATAATCACGGTAAAATGTTGAGAAACAAGTAAAAAGTCACCAGAAATTTGAAAATTAGCAAAATTTGGGTAAAAATTAGACAAAAATACCTGAAAAGTGCAGAAAAATGTTTAAAAATCGAGAAAAAATATTGAAAATTATGTGAAATTTGACCTAAAATGAAGAAGAAAATTTTTAAAAATCATTAAAAATTTGGTAAAAATGTGACAAAACAAAGTAAAAAGTGCTGAAAATTGATAAAAATAAGTGAAAAACAATGAAAGTTGAATAAAAATTTGACTAAAAGTGGTAAAAGGTGTGGAAAGTTTATCAAAAATTACGAAAAATTTTTGAAAAATCATCAAAATTGAGGTAAAAATTTCACAAAAATGGGTGTTAAGTACAAAAAATGTTCAAAACAGGTTAAAAATTGAGATTTATAATATTTTTGAGTGATTTTTAATCAATTTTATGTTTTTTTTACCGTTTTTATCAAATTTTTTCCAAATATGGATGATTTTTAAACTTTTTTTTTCATATTTTTGTACAATTTTCACATTTTTCAACATTTTTACGTAATTTTTAATCAATTTTCTACATTTATTCACGTATTTCTATCATTTTTTCATCCTATTTTCAATCATTTCTAACGTATTAATTCATTTTTTTTTTCAGTTTTCACTTGTTTTTCAACATTTTTTCATGATTGTTGAACATTTTGTAGAACTTTTTATCGATTTTGGTCACAATTTTACCGAATTTTTAATTATTTCTAACGATTTTTTTTTTCAGATTTCAGGTCAATTTTACGTATTTTTCAACAGGTTTTCTTGATTTAATGATTTTTTTTTCATATTTTTGTGCAGTTTTTACTTTTGATCCTCGCTTCGCATGGGCATCCCATTTCATTCATTTTTATAAGTGGAAACCTCCTCTTTTGAGCCATTTCTGACTAAACCACTGATCTAAATTGATTAGACGAATTTGAACGATTTTGGTCAGTATAGAGCCAGGTGTATGGTTTCACTCTTGGGGAGTAGAGAACAGAAAGATAAAAAAGCTACATAAATATCTGGCAGACCCAAAAATAGTCTTAATGATCTTCGAGCACGCTAAAATAGATTTTGTTGATACTCTTCTCTATAGCCTGTTTTTTTTTGACAATATGACATGAAAAATGAAACTAAAAATCGCTGAATCAAACACTGAATTCTGGTCCATAAAAATGTTCTTTAGTTTAATATAGGAGGGGGGGGGGGATAGATATACTTTTTGTCTCTGCCTTCTTTGTACAAGATGCACACTACTCGAATATTCCGTAGAGTACCATTTCATCGTGTTCCAGAACTATTATCGGATAGTACGAACTTTATTATTTATTCAGATGTTATTTCAATTTTATGAATCACACTGCGTATTTTGGTTCACCAGACTTGATCGTATTTATGCGGTTTTGACGAAGGTTGCGCGTAAAAATGCTGAAAGTTGAGCTTACACTTGGTTAAGCGTGTGTAATTTCAATGGTACGAACTTCTAAACGCAACTCAAAGTGTTAAAGTGTTATTTTTTTTTTCACCTCTGGCTGTTTGGACAATTTCAATGTACCCGTTTTTACTCGTGGTAATGGTTTTCAGAAAAACGAACTTTGCTGCTTCAAGTTTTTCTACAATTCATGTCAACGCTAGGTAAGTTGGCATTCTCTTTTTTAGGGCAATTTTCTTTGTGGTAGGTACAGTCAACATTCTTACAATTTTTAAAGAAAGTAAAAGAGAGTAGAGAGTAATATTAAAATCTATTTTGGGTCTAGGAATTTCAAATATTGAATAATTTCAAGCGTGTCAGTTTTTTTTGCTCGTTTACAAACTGGAAAATTATTATTACTTTGCATGATACTGATCAAAATGACTTAAATTCAATTAGTATGGTTCTACTGTGAGCGTAGTATAAAGAAAGAAATAAGTGTGTAGAAATCAGACGCGAGCATATCAAGTTCAGACATCAAGGTAAAGAGAGTTGACATTAAGGTACATCAATTTTTAGAAATCAATACGTACAGATATACCATATTGAGGCATTGAGTTTCCCAAGATACTTAATTCAGACATAGTGGCCCAACCCCACTCCTAGTTCCTTACATGAACATTAATGAAGTCAATCCAGAGTCAAGGTCAACTGTTTATGGGTCAAATTGAAACATCTGTAATTTTCCTCAACATTTCAACCTAAAATCATAAAATCAATCCTTCATAAAATAAGTCCACTGATGTCACATC
>FIZR01002190.1:0-27148 GCA_900060175.1 Ferrisia virgata
TCTAAAAATTAATCATCGAATGCTGATTTATCCTATTATTATAGTAATTCGTATCGTTAGAGTGTGTAAATTGAAGTAGATTCTAATGAATTGCACGTATTTACCATTATCTCACGCTTTTAATAGTAAGCCAACTTATAAATTACATTCCACGTAATCATATTCATAATTTTCTTCTTCGTTTTTATTGCATCCCATTCCTGAAATGTGATAAGAGTTCTTTCGAGGTTTTAATGATTTTTTTCTTGTTTTCAGATTCCACTGAGTATGCACTTAGAATTGATGAGTTTGAAAGATAAAAATATCGAAGAATTGATGAGTTTGAAAGATAAAAATATCGAAGAATTGATGAGTTTGAAAGATAAAAAAATCGAACAGTAGCGCTAAACACTGTGGTGACTGCTTCGTGAACTACAACATGTTCACAAATCAAACGCATTGAGTTGCCAATCTATTATAAACGTAGTTTATATTACTTATCTATGGTTTTAACAGCAGCACACGAAGTGGCTGTGGCGGGTACCTCTACCTACTATCTACCTATCTAATCCAACCAACGCATACGTTGTTGTTGGTGGCACCAACGACGACGATAATGTCTTTCTTGCACGCGAAAAGTCTCCCATAAGAGAGATAACGTCAACGTCGTCGTAGTCGTCTCAGTAGTCCTAGACAAAAAGTCACGCTTTACTTCTGCCCCCCCCTCTCCTAGCGTTGGCTGGTTTTTCTTTACGCATTCCTTTTCATCGGTCTGAACCATTCGAGCAGCTTTATCACGTATATACGACTCGAATGAACGAAGGTATTGTACATAAAATTACAAAAAATTACCGCATATTTAATGACTATCGAATAGACGGTGTTTTTCTTTCAAAGACAATTCCTCCAGCCTCCGGGGAAGCTGAGAAAAAAATCCCATGATTACTAGCACAATACAATAATTTACCAAATACCTTCGCATTACGTAGGTGTAGAATATAAATCTCCCAAAGGTATCAGTCGATGGCCAGATGCTGCTGTTGAGATTTGCTTATCTTTCTAAGGGTAAAGTACATACGAGTACCAGTAAAGTTATCTTACCATCTACGAACCAGTACACACTATTTTCCTTCACTAGTTGGTATTTCTCACCACCAACGCAACGCACACTAGACTAATATTTCCACTAGCAAATTTCATTACATTTAGGAGAGAGAAAAAAAAAGGAAAAAAAGAGCCACCACTTTAGATGATCGGTTTTCTTTGCAACCCGACAAAAGGCTTTACCAAAGAAACACCAGGGTAAAAAAAAAATTAGTCCGGAGATTTAGCTGGATTATTTGGGAAGCATCTGTAGGTAGTACAAGTGTGACGTATATATACGAATCGTACAACGCAACGCACGTGTGGTGATAAATGAACACGTTTTATTTTGTTACCCTTTAAATACTCGTTGTTGGAAGAGAAATCTACATGGACTGAAAAACAACATAGACAAGCGACGATGGTCGGGACTGGAGACATTGCATCGTCTGCGTATAGTGAAAAAATAAAATTTAAAGCACGAACCTCTCGTATATTACTTAAAAATAAAGAAATTTTCCGTCGTCTTCGTCGTCGTTACATTTAACGTGTTCACATCTTACACCTCGTTTCGAGCCTACACAATAAAGTGATGATAATAATATCTACTAAACGAGTAAGTATAGAATATAAAAACCCGAGCTGCAGAATTTATGCAGATATCTCATAAAAATCTCCCCCACCTCCACTTCGCTTCCCTACCAATCGACCCTGTTCCACATATACGTATCAACATAAATACATATACCTTATAATACTGTTAACTTCTCCTCCAGAGACATTATTATCGTACGCATCTCGAGTAAGATTATAGAGGTTTTTTATGGCATTTCGAGCCTAACGTCGCTCCATCTTATATATTACATATCTACACACCCTCTCGCCCTGGCAGCACTCGAGGTACACAGCGTAAAAAGCTACTCCACCACCATACTTCCACCCATATCGAGTATATACGAGTATGCAGTGTTAACATTAGTCGTAAAAATGGTACAGCTCGTTATTACCTCGCATTAGACGTATTATATAATGGCCTTTTATCGAAAACTAATTCGAGAAAATTGTTGAAAAACGAGCTAGCACACACATACGCAAGTTTATATTCCCGACGCGGCGAGAAAGTACGCCTTTCCGTTGGCAAACGAATAGGTGTCACGATAGAAGGGACGAAGATGTACTGTGCACTATTACCACTAAACGCGCCAACTGTTACTAGGTTATCGGAATTTTCAATATTATACGACGACGATGCGCAAACAACAAGCGGCGAAGAGTTATGAGTGTAGATGAGAAAAACTGTTTCAGAAATATATCGTTTTTTCGCCTCCGAGGCTATATTCTCGTGTACTCTACAAAAACACAATGCTACCAAGATGGGAATTTTGCTCGGAACGCAGCACTAGTTAGCAGCCTACCTACCTACCTAAAATAGCCCAGTTAATTTTCCGATAATCTTTCCATTGGTTTGCACCTCCCCTACATTGGCACCTTTCTATCTACCTCATGTGCTACTTACTCTTAATGAGAATAAAAATACAACCGGTGAGAAATAAAATGACCGAGATGATGGTAGTAACTCTGTCTTCACATTACTTTTTTCTTTTCAGCCTGATTTTCTACATCATATTGTCAATGAAAACCAGGCTATTGCAGTCCATCGACAAATGGTGGAGGTAGTAGGGGGGGGGGAGCTGACCAACAAAATTCATTTTGAGGTCCTAGAACGCCATCAAGACAATTGTTAACCATGTCAGATTTATATTTTTATTTTTTTCCCCGAACATTGAAATCATTTATTCAGCTCGATACTGATCAAAATCGCTCAAATTCGGTTAAACGGCTCAGTTTGGCTTCGAATTAGACATATATGAGTGGGGATGAACATGGGTCAAAATTCAGGTTTATCCCATTTTCGGGGAGGGAGTATTGAGAGGCTGAAAACACGCAAATTGTTTCTTTTTTGGGTTAATCGATAGAGAATCCAAAGTTGTATAACATATTCAAAAATCAACCTCCTAGGTCAATTAGGAGGGGAGATATGCGGGGTTTTCCTATATGTGACCTTGAAGAAGGACTGTTCCTCCCCTATTTTCTCACCAAAATGAGCTGGGAAGTTGAAATTTTGTATGTACATTGAGTAGAGAGCCTAGGTGTGCCTTTTTGGGTCCAAACTTTTCAGCTCCATTGTACCTTTCATAGCCCAAAAATTTGTTTTTTTGGTCAGGTTTTCTCATTTTGTTTTTTTTTTTTTGGTTTGTTTCTCGCATAACTTCCCTTAAAATTGGGCTAAGAAGCTGAAATTAGGTATGTATGGTCAGTAAGGACTCTAGATGCTTTTGGGGTTTTTGAATTTTTTAGCCCCATTGAACCCTTTCTAGGGAATTAGGAAAAGCATCACACAGCGATGCTTTTTTTCGATTCTCATAATTGTAATGTATCACGAAAATCAGATTGAAAAAGTATCGCAAAGCAATGCTTTTTTTTTCTTTCATCGGACGAAGCATAAACGTACTCAATCTCTTACTCATGTTCGTGTACTCATATTACGTGTACATTTTACCTCTTTCTTTTAAGGTAGTTGTGTCTCATTTTGTTTTCGTTGGACTGATTTTCTCATGTCACAATTTATTGTAAATGAAAACTAGACTTTTATGGTCTACCGATCTACGCGAGTATGATGGAGGGGAGGGAGGAGTGCGGCTATGTATCAACAAAATTTGTTTCGGGGTCTCAAAAGACAATTCAGATAATTATTAATTTAAATTTTTTATCCCTCCTCCCCAGGGCTAAAATCATTTACTCATCTAGAAACTGACCAAAATTACTCAAATTTGGCCAATCTCCAGTAGGCTCAGGATGGCAACCGATTAGATGCATAAGGGTGAAGGTAACCTTAGGTCAAAATTCAGTCATATCCAAGTTTGGAGGAGGGGGTATTGCGGGGCTAAAATCGCAAACACTGTTCCTTTTCAAGCTAATCGATAGAAAATCGAAAGTAGTATAACACAACTGCAAATCAGTGATCTAGGTTAATTAGGAGGAGAGATACGGTTTTTCTTCTTTTTGGTATAGAAAAAAGGCTACTTCTCACACATCTCCTCTCCAAATTGAGTTGCAGATTGAAATTTGATATGTAGATTCAGTGGCGGTCTTGGCGATGCTTTCTAGTTGACTTTAACTTTTCAGTCTGATTGCACTCGGCTCACAGCACCAAAAACGCGATTTTTTAAGCAATTTTCTCTTCTATGAAGTTTAATGTCCTTTCCATATCCCCTCCTCATCTCTGGAGCTAAGAAGATTATATTTGGTATATGGATTAGGCAAGTGCTCTAGGTGTGTCTGCAATTCAGCTACTCACCCCTATACCTATCTGTACCCCTTATAGACAATTCGTGTATCTATTTTTTTATTCTAATTTATAAAAATCAAGCTGAAAAAGAAAAGCATTGTGACACTTTTTAATCCCTATTGTTCATGACATATTGTCAATGAAAACTAGGCTGTTAAGGACTATCAACTCATGGCAGGTGATTGAGGGGAGGCGGAGAGCATCAGCAAAATACGTTTTGAGGTCCTAGTAGACCACTGGGACCATTTTTAGCCATGTTAAATATTTGTTTGTTTTTTTTTTTAATTGAAACTAAAAATTAGTTACTTAGCTCAATAACGACTAAAATCGATCAAATTTGAGCAGTGGCCTTAGACTGGCGACGAAATTGATATTTTCAAGCGGGTATGACCTTAGATCAAAATTTAGTAATACCTAACATTGTGAGAGGGGTGGAGGGGGTGCTGAGAGACAAGATTGCAAAAACTGTTTGTTCTTAAACCAATAGATAGAGAATCAAAAGTTGCGTAACATACCTAAAAAATAAACCTCTTACATTGATTAGAAGGAGAGAAATAAGGGTTCTCCCCTCCTTGATTTTAAAAAACTACGGTTCCACACAAATCTTCCCACCAAATTAAGTAAGGTTGAAATATTGTACGCAGACTTAGTGAAGAATAGGGATCCTATTTGAGTTTTTTGAGGGTTTCAAATTGTTATTCACATTACACCCCCTCATATCCTTAAAAATGTAGGTTTTTGGTCAGGTTTTTCTTGAGCTAGGAGGTTGACATTTGTTTAATAGATTTAATAGGGGTTCTAAATTTGTCTTTAGAGACTTTCAACTGTTCAGGCTCATTGCACCCCCTTACAGTAGTACAAATATCATTTTTCGGTCGATTTTTCTGATTTTTCAAGATCGTAGCATGCCATATTACTCTCTACCAAGTTTGGAATAATCTGTTTTCTTTTTGGCTGTGACATGGAAAATCAAGCTAAAAAATACAAACAATGGTCGTGAATGGAAATTTACATATTTCTTAGATCGAATTACTCGAACGGAATTAACGAATGTTGAGAATAGGGTGAAATAGTACTCAACCAATTTTCAGAGAATTTCTACTCATGATAAAGGTTATATTTTATGCAAGTGAGTAATTTGCCAACCGCTTATCATTTTGCAAGAATGAAAGGATAATTATAAGTTGTGCTGATGAAGTCCTAACAATAGTATGCAACACATGTTAATTATGCTGTAATTATGACAAATGCAAGAAAATACAAATTGTAGATTGAAAATATAATTTTGTGGATTTACTAGAGGAAGAAGGAAGTAATTTTCAGTTTCATTGCATATAATGTAGCTTGTTCTCTTTCATTATTTTCCTATTGACTTGTGCAAGCTTCAAATTGAAAAAAAGTCATCTTGTCATGATTGAAATACAATTTCTTATTGTAAGAGATCATTACAATATTGTGGGGATGTTTGTGGTCTCTTCCGGATTACTTGAGCATATTGTGCTGTTGTTGGGAAACCTACTATGAGAAATGGAGAGGATTACTTGAGCATATTGTGCTGTTGTTGGGAAACCTACTATGAGAAATGGAGATTCTAATTCGAGTACATGTTTGATGATAATTCAATCTACCAGGTGATACCAATTCGTGTTTGTTGCATACTGTCTGAGCCATTTCTTATTGTAACAGATCATTATAATATTGTGGAGATGTTTGCGGGCTTTCAGGATTACTTGAGCATATTGTGCTGTTGTTGGGAAGAAAACTGTGAAAAATGAAGATACTAATTTGAGTACATGTTTGATGATAATTCAATCTATCTTGTTGATAATTTTAGCCAGCAATGTTGATATAAAATTTGTAGGTCAGAAGCCTAATTGATGTATTTTACCTCAAAAGTTTATCCTGATTGCACTAATGATGAAGTATGTATTGGAAGAAATTCAATAACTAAATTTCGCATTTGATTGGAAAATTTGTTTCAAGTGGGTAACTATCCTGAATTTGTTTAGAAAAGTGAATGTAATTCCCGAAAATTTGTTTGTTTCGCATATATAGGGCTGCAGCAGTAGAAAACTAGGGGCTCACAATTTTCATGAATGACTTTTCAGACCCTAGGGACCAACTTCCTCTGGATATTAAAAAATTTCTTTCAGTGGCTAATTCACTATTATCAACTAATCATGCCCTTTGGAATACAACAGTTTTTAAACTCTGAGCCTCCCAACTTGAGGGTTTAAAAAAATTAATTTTATTTCAGAATAGAATATTTGTTATTTGAGTCAAACTTCTATGTTCTTATATGTCTCACTTGCAATTTTATGTCACTTTAGGGTCCAGAGCTCTACAATTAACATTTAAAGGGGGTGCTGGAATGGCAAGATTTCTTAATATTATGGATATGTTTAATTGCGTGTATCCACGAGTACAATGAGCTAAAAAAAACCTTTCTTAACGTTTTTGCCCAAGCTTACTTTCTTTGATTATGTTTTCCTACTGTACTAAAAAAACATTAAAGTCATGCAAAAAATTTTCAAATTTTTGTACTCATCTTTTGAAATTGCTATCATAAGTATCCGATTAGAAAATTTTTCTGAAGGCCATAAGGGACTCTGCGTCACTTGGTAAGATAAAATTTTCACTGAGTCGTTTGAAAATTAAAAAAAAAATCATGATGAAAATTTTCACCATTTTTCCATGAAGTGAATTTTTTTTCAAAGAACGTAATCTTATTAGACTATTTACTCTGTTTTTAGTATTTTCGCTAAATTAGTTCAATATATCAGTACAAACGACTTTTTGTACAATTTATATTCCTATGAAAATTTTTCTAAAAAAAAAAAAAATGTGACATGAAATGGTTTATCAGAATTTCCAAACAATTTGGAGAGAACATAATCATGCCAAGTGGAGGGTGTACCTCATTATTTCTATAAAAATTCGTTTATTTGATACTTATAAGAGCTTTTCCACAGTTAAGGGCAATTTTTTTTTTAGAAAATTCCAGAGTTGTTTCTTACATTATTCAGGATATCTCAAGAACTATTCAACCTGTACTCTCAATTTACTCACAGGAAATACCACACCATATACGTTACACTTTGACGCAAACCAGATGTCTTTAGCATTTTTTGATCAAAATTCAGAAATTTTTGAATATGGCCTGAAATTTAGATTGTCAGAAAAGACATTCATAGTGTCACGATCGTCATAGGCAATACTGCTCTTACCAGCAAGACCAAGACAAGTATATCTAAATACGAATAGGTAAACTATATATAAGGATAGACAACCCCAAAGACTTGTAAATTTGTCTCGTTTGTGTCGCAGCCACGTAAAGAATTTGCCGGTGTGCCAGTACTACAACTAAGCCTAAGTTGATGCCAATGTCGATGTTGATGGATGAAGATGGAATTTTAAACAGCCACACGTAACTGAACAAATGTTGTACAGTACGTGCGGCGCGATGATGACGATGTTGTAACGCGTACCGTATTACCAAGTGTTTTCAAGGCGCGAGAATACTATTGAAATTTCATTTTACAACTAATTTGCAAAAGCTTGTATGTATATAGTCGAACGCTGAGAGAATACAAGCCAAAGGGTGAATGAATACCAGAGAAAGAAAAAACCCAAGTGGATTTGTGACGCTCGAATGACTACCTAAGTAGAGTTATTCCCCTTCTCTCTGACAACCTACTTATGATGATGTTGTTACATCTTGGTACAGTATTGTGAGCCATGAAACGTAAAGCTTACACGTATATGTATTGTGTTAGCATGTCTATTCACATCTACAAAGGTAGCTAGAAGTATTATATGGTATCTACCTAAACTATATCAACATTTACAATGTAACTATATCATATAGATTACTCCTCCAATTTAGTTTGCACCATACATCATTATGATCATCTTTAAAGATGGAATTGGAATAGCGAAATATTGGCTAATCTTTATATCGCAAACAGTGATGGCGAATGGTCAAAGCAGGTTAACAAGAGCTTATTCAAATTTCATTTCTAGTGAATTGGAAAGAGCATAACGTTGATTCCACGAGCCAAAGTGCTAATAAAGTAAACATTTCGTATCGAAAAATACGACTGTACTTGGTGGTAATTTCGATTATCATTTTTACCTATATTGCGTGTTATTATACGTGCGATGACTTATATTTTTACATTTTCGATTATACTGTAAGAACGAAGAAGCTTGGAAAAGTTCACGATTAGGATTGGGTAAATAAATACCTCCAGCTTGTACATACTATGGATACTGTGCTTCCAGAAGTTGTAATGAGAGCATTACAAAGAAATTTAAAGGTAGAACGTGGTAAGAAGATGAGAAGATGAGAATTAAACGTGTATTATTTTGAATATGGAGATCATCTTCTCTGATATGTACTTTTTCGATTATGTACTTGTTGGCTAGAGCAATAGAAAAACGTGAAAAAAGAGCCGAATTCGTTAAAAATGAGTAGGGAAGAATTTTTCCGCTTATTGTACTCGTAAAAACTCGTTATTAAACATACTCAAAATCTTGACTCAAAAATCCTGCTACCCCGTCCTCACTTTCTGAATGCTTTTTGTAAAGCACCCCCCCCCCCGTGACTGTATAATTGTGAGTGACATGTACCAGCTAGTTACAATAAATTAGCTAATTTTGTATCACTTTACTCATGCTTTGTTACTAAAAGAAGAGCAGTGAATCTATCGGTAGATTTATTCAATGAGTCAAATATCAGCAGTCATACTCTCAAGGAACAGCTGAATTTTCTATCATTAATCAGAGGAGAAAGTATTAATGACTTTAACAAAATGGTAGAGGACATGAAAGGAGAGTCTAAAAATGTCAAGAAGGTGTTGTCAGAGTCTGATCTATTTGATCAAATAGTGAATGTTAAGTTAGTAATTTATCTGATGGTCCTATGAATAGATCCTGGAGCAGTCAAGCGATTGGCTATTCTCGCCTGGACATCGTTTACTGGGTCGTATGTATGTGGGCTTAATTCTTCTCTCACTTCTAGCCTGTTTCCGTCCTACTTAATAAATTAAGGAAAAACTTGAAAATTTGAGACAAAGTAGCATCGGGATTATTATTGCAACATTAATATTCTTTTATATTCATGGGTAGTTTTGAAATTATATATATTTAATATATGTGTCGATATAATATTTATTTCGGACAATGTTACAGGTATAAAAATTTGGTGATAGCTCTGCACCACACGAAGGTAGTAATTGAGGTCAAATAGTGAATCTGACTACATTATCGTATTTAGGGGGTTCAATTAATGCGAAAACATCACCAACATCACCAACCTAGGCAATGCCCCAAACTTGGAGGAGGAGATGCCTCTGAGCCCTAGAATGAGGCCGCGAAGGTCTGATGCGACTTTCGTACGATTTCATATCAACATATATAGAAAATATAGGAAATTTCAAAAACTCTCTCGCCATAATTCTGCAATTATGTTTCTTAGCTAAAATTTCAATGACGTGATTTTACAAAGAATTTTACGCTGAATAACTTGTTATGGGTAGTATGGCCCATCTCGGCATAAGTGGCAGCACTGGTCGAGAAGAGATAACATGTATCATTATGAAAAAGTAAGTGGAAAGTGCACGGTTCGTTACAGAGTTGATTCGTATCTTTTAGTAATGTAAATTTGTATCTTTTGGTCAAGTCGTCCGTTCTTATATTCGCGCGATAAAATAAAGATAGTTTAAAAAGTATCCATGCGTTAGTTATTTACCAACAACGCGTAGTTCACGTTGAGGGTACGACCCTGGTGCAATAAACCTGAGCGTAACCACCTAGTTTTTTTAACCCTCACAAACTTTACTTCTATTCATTTTTACCATATTAACCATTATTTCTGAGGAAAACACATTTTCCAGTATTTTTTTCAGTTTCTAAGAATAGCACAAATTCTCCCAAAAAAATTAAAAAAAATTGCTTAGTAAGAATTATACTGGTAAAAACATACTTTGGTGAAAAAAATTTTATACATTCCCTAAGGGTTCATAGCTGTAACAATTAAAACTTTTCTTCTGTCAATCCTACCCTCCCCCCTCCTACTAAGAGATGGAAAACATGAGAAAAATCCATGTCGATAGACCCATTGTACCTCTTAACATTCGGATCAAAATCATGACTTTTCCTCAAATATTCGTGAATACAGAATCCCCCCCCCAAAGTTTTTTCATATTCAGAGAGAGTGGCACCGGGCGGGGAAAATTTTTTTGACCCTAAAATATTTTCAGAAAACTTTAATGATGTTTTATTTGTGAAAATTTAGATAATCTGAAATTGAAATTAAGGGCATTTTGCTTATTCTTATCCCACAATACGCTTTTTCGAAATTAACGTCTATTTCATTGTGGTACGTCGAAAATCGATTCTAAATTTGGCTTCAATGATACATATTTTCGCAAAACAGATTCAAATATCTAGTAAAAAATTCAAGGTAAGGTATTATAATGTTTTTTACGATTTCATTTGCCACAATATCACACCGATACATCTAATTAGTTGAAATATCACCAAAAACCAATCGACAACCATCACAGAAGAACACTCATATGTGCCACCGCCTTATGAAAGTATATGAAACCCGTACGCAAAATTCTACGCACGAGAAGGTAAAGCAAAATAATACGAATTCGGTATCTGTTACTAGGAGCAACTACGCAAAAGCTGTCAAAAACTTTTGACATTTGGTGTTTAGTTTGCATTACACACTTAGGTACACCTAACGACGACGCGACGACCTAGTAAAATTACTCCCGAGTCGAGACTTTAATTACAAAACCGCGTTAGAAAAAATACGCCAGCGGTTCGCACAGACGGTACTTGTTGTAAATGTGTTCTCTGAAAGGGACATACATTTTCGCCTACTTCCAAAAACCCCGAACCGAAAAACTCGCTTAACTTATACAAAATAATAGTTTAGGTAGCTACTCGAAAACTCAACAACGATCCTTTCACAAGATTGATAGTTGTCTGACAACGACACAAGTTTTTCGTCAAAGTTACTTCTTCTACTTCTCTCCCTCCTTCCCTCCCCCTCCACCGTAGTCACAATCTTCATCCACAATCCGCGGTTTTTCTCATCACCCTGATACCAAGCTAGAAGCTGAAATGGCGAGTGTTTTGTTTTCGTCAACATTCCATAGTCTGTTGTGCTCGTCTTCGTCCTCCATGTTGTACTCGTACCATCAACTGACATAAAGTATGTTAAAATAACGACAACGGTACCTGTACCTACCTACTTACCTACGTAAAATAATGGTATAATTACATACACACAATTACACAGTAAGAAATACTCCTACATAGCTTCATCGTGCGACCTGCAAACCAAACAGTGCAATTTTATCCAAGCTTAGACACATGGATAGGTAAGTATCAAGATCCCACATCACGTCACGTCATCGCCGAAATATTCTTCCAAATTGAAAGACCATTTTAACACACTGGCACGCATCTTGTAAAATTTAATACCGCTTGGTGGGGCACATTCTAGTACGCTTTACTTTATGGAAAACGACACTGAAGCTTTGTTCTTAAACGAGCTTCGAGTCGAGTAAATCTACGTATTTACTAATTATAAAACATGGCCTAAGAAATGGAAACTTTTCATCGCGTGCCAGTATATTCTCCATTAAATAATTTCACGGCGTCGTTGTCGTTGATGAAAGCACTTTAGAATCGAGTACCATACCCTACACACAAACGTACATACCCTCACATTACAAAAGGGATGCGGACAAAGGGAGCTCGCTAAATGATAATCCTACGCCGAAGTACTATTCGTTGGCGTCTTTCAGTTTGCTAGGTCTTGGTTCTTTAGTACCACCCTTCACCTTCCACCTAGAGTTCTGTCTTTTTCCTTATTGTATGCCAACTGTGGAGAGTTTTATTTTATTTTTTTGTTCGCAAATTCGCGAGCGTAGTCGTAGAAGGCCTTGTTGTTGACGACGAGGTTGTTCACACCGTATCACATTCAAGTATATACACGACGCAGATCAAGAAAATATGGCAAAATTACGCATATTACCAGATAAGGTATCCACGTAGCATGTGCCACATTTGACATGATATCAAATAAGTATGCACCTATAAAAATATATGGATAGCTAGGTAGGTACTACGTAGTAAAGTGGACCAAAATTTGATTTATTTGAACGTATGCAAACAGCGGGATCAGAACAGGTGCCAAATGACATAAAAATGATGCGGTAAAAATTTTAGCTTCATAAATAAACTTTTCAAACTTGCAAAACTAACTATTCTCAAAAAAATAAAACTGTTTTACCAAATTTTTTTTCCAGAAGTAGAATTATTATGCATATTTGAACACAAAATGATCATTGTTAGGAAATTTTTGCCATTTCCCAATTTTTCATGGGGGTTTTAAAAAATTTTGCTTTTTGTGTTTTTTCTCGAGTTTTTGGAAAATTAAAATAGTTATTTTTCTTTGAGAAACGTATTCGTGAAATAGATGCGCAACATTCTGCGTATCTTGACTCTTGAATGGTCTAAGCTACGCAGATTTGAAATTTTTTCATAAAAAATTTTCAGACCAAATCCAAAAGAATGCAGTTTTTTTAGCCTAACTTTCGTAAAGTATTATAATTATGTTAACTGAAATAAAGTTTTTTCGCAATCAGTGGTAAGGGTAGGAGATGGGGAAGGAAGACAATGTGCCTGAAAAGTTGACACCACCGAAAAGCTCACCTGCCACCTATACTAAATCTACACTCCACATTTAAATTTCTCAGTTCATGGGGGAAGGGGGGGGGGGAATACTCGAGAATCAAACTCAAAAAATTAGAAAAACCCACAAAAAAACAAAACTTTTTCGGGGTTCTGAACGGTTGAAAGGAGGCTGAAAAGTTGAAATTCTCAAAAGGAACATGTAGAAGCTATTTCAACTTCTTAGCTCAAATTGGCGAGAGTTATGCGAGAAACAATGTCAAAAAATAAAAAAACAAAAACGAACAAAAAACTACATTTCTGAGGCTTTGAGGGGATATGCAAAGAGACTGAAAAGTCACGACTCCCGAAAGGCTTATCTGGGATCTGAACTGAATGTACACATCAAATTTCAACTTCCCAGCTACATTTGAAAGGGAGTTACGAGAGGAACGAATTAAACATACGAAAACCCACCCAAAAAACCGCATTATGGTCAGTAAGGGTGGCAATGGGTTTGAAAAATCGAAATCCTCAAAAGGCACATCTATGGCCCCTGCCAAGTTTACATACAAAATTTCAACTTCCCAACATAATTTGGAGAAGAGTCAGGAGAAGAACAGCCGTTTTCAACGTCAAAAAGGGGGGAAATCCCTTATATCTCCTCTTCTGGTTGACCTATGAGACTGATTTTTGAATGTTACACAACTTTGAATTGTCTACCGATTGGTTTGAAAAGAGCAATTTTTGCGATTATAGCATCTCAGCATCCACTCCCTCGAATTTGGGTACAACTGAATACTGCCCCCGAGGTCAACCCTCAGTCTAGAATATCAAATCTGCTGCAAAATTCGATTGATTTTTATCGATATCTAGTTGAGCAAATGATTTTTAGTTTCGAGGAAAACATAAAAATAAACGAAAATAAATATCTGATACGGCGAAAAATGATCATTTTTGATCTTCTAGGAGCCCAACAAACGGATTTCGTTGATATCCCATTTCCCACCCATCCATCTTCGTAAATACCAGTTTTAACGTGACAGAAGTTACATTAGAATTTGAAATACATTCAGTTTCCAACAATTTTCCTTCTATAAACTTTTTCGTAGGTATGACAGGGGCGGCGGCGGAGGTGAGCCTTCAATAAAGGGTGTTCATCAAGTCACAGTAGGAATTGCGATAAAATGTGACGAAATTTCACGTTATGAATCGTAACAAGCATACATGGTAATTTTCCTGGGAAATATCAGTTTTCCTCATGGCAACTTTTTAAAATTCGAGTGTGACTAACATGAGTGTTGTACACTCAGATGGCAAAGATCCACTGAACGAAACCTTCAGGGAGAGTCAACGCTTAACAAAAAAGTCATAAAAGAAAATAAAAACTACGGAAACCCTACAACTATGGCAAATTTTCCAGGGCAATGTGGAGTAGGCTCTTGAAGAATTGCGCGATAATTTGTCAAAACCTGGAAACATCAAGTCAGTTATTAAAAATACGTTACTAGATAATTTCAACAAGCTCAAAGAGCTTGGTTCCAACTATGTTCTTAAATCAAGCCAACCAGAAATAAAAGCCGCTGTCAAACAGATTGCATCTGACCTACTTAAGGACAACCAATCTGCTACGAAAACTGCTCTTAGAATTACCATCTGCTACGAACACCCAAAAAACTAAAACCAAAACCCAACCTATAACTTATTCGGAAATATTAGCTGAACCCGTTGAATCAGCAACTCAAAAACCAGTGTACAATGTGAATCATTCAAAATTAGTACCACAAAGAAATCTTAGTACTGATTATCGCTAAAATAAACAAACAAGCAAACGCTACCTGCTTAGATAATAAAATCCAAAACTGAAAACATGAGTGCAGTTGATCTCATGATGCAAAACATTAACGCTACCAAATCCGGAGTAAAACCATCCACCTGTTGAAAAGCGACGATTTGCTCATAGCTTGCGACAAGCATGAAAATATCGCAGCTAGCTCCAAGATAAAGTCATACCCGGAAAAACAACAACTCAAAACAACCCCCAAATAATAATCCACAACCTCCCAGCCACATGTACAGCAGATGATCCCCTCTACTACAAATATAGCTATAAAAAAATTTCGAATACCTATTGAAAGGGTACCTATGAGTGAAGGATTTTGACATGTATCACAGAATATTGTAGATGTTCTAAAAAATTTTCGAACACAAAAACCACCTCCGCCTTTTTCGTCGCTATAAACAAAAAACGTATATTTCTTCTCAAAAAATCGTCATAAAAGTGTGTTTATGCTGACAAATTCAAACCAATCGTTATGCGTAAAGTGAAAATGGGGTTACATACTAGAATATTTTCAAAATTTATCAGCCACTAGGTGCAGAGAAATGAATAAAAGAAAATTTTAAACCTTTGTTACGCAAAAACCGAAATTTGATTCTCAAGGTGACAATGTCATCTCCTCTTTGTAGTAATTTATGGGGCTACGATACAACCAAACGTTTTTACTCTGAAAAAAAAAATTAAAAAAATACGAGACAGACACAGCATAGAAACACCAACATTACCGAGTGGTTATTAAAAACTTGCTAATGGGACCGTGAATGGTACCGATGATACTATGAATTCAGGCCAAAAACATTTCTCGAATGATATTCTCAAAATAGCCAACGCTGATGGTAAATGCATTACTCGCCGAAAACAAGACGAGAGAATAAATGTTTAGCTAAGTTCAAATATTAACACAGGTAAGAATAGTAGGAGGGTGACTTTATGCACGAGTAAGTACATTGTTTTTATTAACTACCGTCGCGACAGTGTACCCTAATGACCCACATGAATAAAGTAATCATGAAAAACATGTCCCAAAGAAGTGAGTTACTAAAATATCATAGATGAGTTGATTCTGATCCCTACTTTCGTACTTTCACAGATGTCTTTGGGATACATGGAATTTTGATCACACTACACACAACACTCTCGATTTCTCAAAATATCCATTAAAATGACCATAAAAAAAATCGATTACGCGAATATTTTATGTAATGGTCGGGTGAGGCGCCTGGTATCTTACAACTTCCACTGGCTCCAGTGAAAGATATGGAAATAACGATAAACTCGAAAAACAAAGCTAGAAATTGTGCCATGGCCGAATGAAAATAAAAATTTCTAATATCTGTCCTTACATTGCATTCAAACTCTATTTCATCATTCCAAATGACAAATCGACTCATATCGCAAAATTAGACTTAATTGATTTTCGATATAATCAATTCATAATAAAGTCCAAAACTCAGCACCGGGCGTTAAAATTGCACGCGTCAACTAACTCAAAGATAAGCTCGCTAAACCGTCAAAGACGAAAATCACGCTCCCTTCACTGCAACTTTCTTTTTCAGACGAAACGAAGGCAAACGTCAGAATAAAAAAGAAAGAGGAGATACTTTTTCAATGTTTAGCCATTCTCGAGGGACTACTTGGGATATGACATTGCTTTCGTGCGTGCGGAATGCAAAGTACACGAGGCGTGTGTACGCATAAGCCATCCCCTTTTACTCTCCTTCAGCCCGTCACACTGTACCAATTTTACTCGTACGAGTATACACTTCGGAGGGTAATTTTTTCCGGAGTGTACTTTAGAGTCGCGTCGAAGACCGTTGAGACCATCATCATCAAAATTCGACATAGCTACATTTTAAAAACTCGACACTCCAATCTTACTTTCCTTTTCTTTCCATTCTTTAGGGCGTATTTTTTTCCTCTTTTTTTTTCTCGTAACTACGACGAGACTGCTTTATGTCATTATCGAAGTTAAACCGATGAAAAGAGTTGAGGAGTTTACATCTGTCATGAGAAACTTTTTTTATTCGTTTAAGTTTCGTGATAGTTCGTCAATTTATAAACGTTGAAGAAGGCAGCTTTCATTTTAGCATTAGAATGAATAATTTTATTTTAAATAAAGATGACTTTCGTTGCCTAATATGATGTAATTTTATTCATGAAATTCATCGAGAAATACGTTTACTTTTGAAGGTTAAAATTGCATTTTAATTTATGCAACAGAATTCAAGAATAAGGAGACGATTAAGGACTAGTTTACCGATCGTAAGTGAGCATTCGTTTACAGTCGCATACGAATTGAATAACCATTTTCTCAAATATTTCATCGTCATTAGGCGTAGATGTATTTTTAATTTAGAAATCTACATGTTTTTCGGTTTATTATAATTTCAGGATACTAAATGAACTTTTGTTCCAAAATGTTTCATTATTTAACTGCTCCCTGATAATTTTTAGCAGTCATGAATGAAAAAACCACAAATTGCGAATTATGACGCGACAGAGCTTTGAGAACTGCTACAACTGTGCAACGAATATGCAAATGCACTCGAAAACAGATAAAAGGAGGCTTCGTGTCGTGATCCTTTTGGAGTCAGGTTTTCCTGCTGTCCATGTCCTTAATTCATTGTAATGGTTTTGTATTGTAACGACCAAAATGTACCAGAGTCTTCAAATAGGTCAGATACTTGAGAAAAAAAACGATATCACCTATTTAGACAGACAATCATATTGGAAACAATAACCAAAATCATACTACCTAATTTGAGAAATTATTTGGTTATAAAAAAACGAAATAATGACCCAGAGAGTTGTTACAATTTGACCAGTTCCTCGGTAAAATACCCTCGCTTCCGCCCCTTCGAATCTCCGTGTTTCGCTGGACGCGTATAAATATGCTTAGCCTTGATTTTCATCTCAGTTGATGTTTCGCTGTACTTCAATAAATTTGATTTTTCCATCTCCCAACGAAGACCCCGAGTGTTATTTATTTTCCGGATTTTCCGGAGGATCAGCTCTTGTATTGAGCTGTATTGGAGCTGGACTCAGCTGAGGCAAGATCTCCAGACGGAGTGATTCGCAAAGAGGTCCCGTCACAACTGGCGCCCAACGGGAATTAAGAAGCGATATGTTCGAATCAAGCAGATCCATTGTCGTCCGAAGAGAAGGCAGCGTTGGTCAAGTGACTACGGAATTCACTGTTAGGATTCTAAAGCTATTAGATCCAATAAGACATTACACTTTTGGTAATTTTGTGCGTGATGAGAAAACCTCTAGAAGAAATGGAAACCTAGTGACCAAGTGCGAAGATATTTGGTTTTCATTGGAATATTCGATTCCAACAATATTTGATGCATCTTATGAGAACAACACCGCGAATGCCTTGATTAGATCAGGGCTCGAGGTGGAAATGGAAGATGAGATCACCTTTAAGAAGTATATGCAATTAACGAATGAAAAAGAGGAATACACACATCATTGTAACTCAATCCGTGACATACTTTTATGAGTACCACATGAACTAATCTGGTTGGGAGCTCAGGCTGAGACTCTGGTTCGTAATGATGTGACAAAAGCTTCCTTGATATTCGAGACTAGAGTCTGGAAGATCTCGCTTGCGTGGAATCTAATGATTGAAATTTATTCTGGGACGTATGAGGGGACTATAAAGACCCTACCCAATATTTAGACATGATACATGATGAAGTTATCATTTTAAACTCGATAAGGAGAGCTGATAATAAAATGTGAAGATATTGTGTGAAGGTACATTTGATGTCACTTACTGACAATAGGTTCTTTGCTAACGTTCGTCTCGTGTTACACCCACAGACCGAAGCGGAATGAAGTATGTGCCGCTGGATTAAAAAAGACTAAAGATTTTACGATTTGGTAATATGACTATGATTTAATACTTGATAATAGATGTTGTAATGAAGGAGTTTGTCAGTCTAAAAAGAACTTGCACGGCCACTTTCACGGAGCGTGACGGTTAATGATATTCTGATAGAGAACTTTAACACTCTGTCAGTTGATTTACGTTTTAAAGAAAAGGAAGAATTCATTACGATTGTCGAGCTATTTTGTCTTAAGTGAAATTTGGAAGCACACGTTCGCAAGTTCTTGGAACAATGTGCGAAATTTAGCAATATAGGGTTCGTTGGTAGCTGTTTTTATGAACCCAAGATTCAAGAAAACGAACATGACTTTATTGACTTAGATATACAAGCCCTCCTTATGGACTACCATGTGTTAGATTTGTGAGCATTGATCCAGGCGAGACTGGGGTGCATGTATTTTATCATTATAGACTCCCTCATCTCTGATTGGATTTGTATAAACGATTGCTTTGTTTCAGACACGTTTCTAATCAAAGCTGAAATGTATGATATTTTGAAAGTTACAGATCTAGTGGGATATGACATTATTAGAATGAAGTCTGCGCACGATTGCCTGAGAATTTTTCATACTTCCTGGCCATTTAATTCCTATTTAGATGATCTCCAGGCGGGGTTGTCTGCTAAGAGGTCCCATCACAGTATGGATCAAATTGATTTTTTAGAATGGTACACTTTTTGGTACCTACATTTCTTCCACAAAAATAAACTACTATAGCGGTCATAACAGACTTTGAAACGGCCTGACAGTCAATGTTGATGAAAGCACTGAATTCTGAAGGAGAGTCTCACCTTGGAAAAATGGAAGAAATGAGAAAAACTAGTCTGAATCAATTGGTCAGCGGTCTGATATGGAAGACGATCCCAAGGAAATCGACGTCGATTGGACATCATACACATCGGTTGTGCTACAGACTCCAAACATAATATTTTGAAATCAAGGAATATGTGCACTTGGAAATTTCCCAGCGGAAGTACTAAACACGAAATCCCAAGGGAATCGAAATAGAAACCCAACGATATGCTGTAGATAAAATTTCATTTACCAGGGCCGATGACGAGATCCAGAACGAGACAACTTGCCAGTCTGGAAAAAGGCTCTGAAGAAGGTAGATGCAATTCTACCGAAATATAAGCAAATTGTAAATGTTTACTTGACTGTTACCGTTTTATACCCTTATAACTTAACCAGTCAAATGAGTTTCCTCAAAACCAGACCTACATGATTTTCCAGAGATGACAAAAAGATTTAAAAATATTATACACAGGTACCTATCGTATTGTGCAGAGATGATTGATGAAGAAGCTGCAATTCCGATTTAGTATATTAAATCTAAAACCAATATACTGAAAATTAGCGTCAAATCACGACACATCAACACCAAGACTTATGAATGTTTTATCCAGTCACAATCAGGCGTGAATGATATACTATTGTTGGAACCAGCGGTTATTGCTGTGATTGTGCGAATGGTAATCGTACAGTAGGGTGCTGTTCGCATATTGCAGCAATAATTTACAACCTTTTACATGATCCATATCTGAATTGTATTCTAAAAACCAGCTGAAATTTCAAGCGATTAATCTAATATTGAAAACGTTATTCTCGCAAAACCAGATGATAGTGACCAACGAATAGGTTAATGGCAATGTAGAAATGTGACGATACATTAACATGACTCTATGGAAACATGTCGCTATGAGAGACATGACGTAACATCATATAAACATGAAACTTTGAAGATTATGACGTGACAATACGTAACCTTAATATCACAAAAATGTGACCATACATCAACTCATCATGGAAACGTAACATGAAACCATGTAAACACAAAATTAAAAAAATGTAACGTGACAGCATGTAAGCTCAACGTCACAAAAACGTCACAATATGTTGACAAGATACCAGAAAAACGTAACGTTGTGAACAACGTGACATGAAACCATGTAAACATAAAGCTCAAAAGATTATAACATGACAACATGCAAACTTAATGCCACAAAAAACGTGATGAGGCGTCAAAATAGCACAATAAAAACATGACTCTGTGAGAAACGTGAAATAACATTATGTGAACACAGCGCTTCAAAAATTTGAGTAACAGAATGTAAATGTGACGCCATACAAAACGTGATATGACATCGCATAAACGTGTCAATGAGTAAAACGTGACGTTGTAGCAGGAATGTGACATAGCCCAACAAAAGTGTGTTGTATAGACACTGAAATACCAAGATGATCGTTTGTGGGTACATCAAATGAAAAAAACTGTCATTTTTGTCTTGTCTCTTGTACTGTCAACATCCTTGCCTCATTGTTGATGTTGGTTTTCTTCTCATTTTTTTGCATATTTTTATGTAAGAATGGTTCTACTTTGTGGTGCTAAGGCCCATTAATTATTTTAATCCTTGTTCCTTCTTTTCTTCCTATTTCAACATTGTTTTCTTTTGACTTTGGAAAATTTCTATTCGCATCTATTTGTTTATTCATTTTAAATTGCTCTCTCTCTACTTTGCTAACCTCTTCTTAATGCATATGATAATCATTTAACCAATTTCATTTTTGTACGTTCACTCTTCCTCTCCTCTCTTGAATGTTCCTAACGTATGTTTTTGTTATTTTGTAATTTTCATGGCAAATATTTTCCCACAAAATTCAGTGTTGTGTCCCTACTTTGTAAGTCTATGGCATGTAAGAAGGCAATGAGAACACTGAATATATTGAGTGGCCCAATTATTTCCAATAAATATTCATTCAAAAAAGAAAAACCTTCTTGATTTCTTCAAACTCCAGCTAAATTTCCATCTAAAATTAAAGCACAAAGGACACGAACCGCTCATCCTGGCATACGAAAGTGAACGAAACCTTTACCAAAAACAAAAATACATACACTCAGAGGCTACAAAGCCAACCTCCCCAAAAAAAAGGATCAAAAAAGGAAAAAATTTCAGCTAAGCATAATTTAAAATTCGTGCCAGCATAAAATGTGCCTATGTTAGTATGGAAACTACCCAGATAGCCGGATAGGTTGGGCATGGTGCATGCAGCGTGTACCTCTATAGTATAAAAATGTCGACGTTCGTAACGAGTTAAGCTGCTTCAAAGGACCATAATTGGAGTATTGATTATCGAATCAGTGAAAACACACACCAGCACTAATGCATCAAGCGAACGATACACAGAGAGATAAAGGATGAGAGAACGGAGCTGGAGCAAAAAAAAAAGAGAGCGAAATGGAAACTGTGACAAAAAAAAGGTATCCTAAAGGTATTTCGTGTAAGTTACCCATACTCGTCGTCGTCATCGTCGTCGTCATCATCATCATCATACATACGTTTCAGAGAGATTGGTGGCCAGGAACGACGAGTATACGAGTCTATAGACCGGTGGTACATGGCAAGGGTTGTTAAAAAGCCAGCGAAAAACATACCTATACCTTTTTGTACGTCGTACAACATACGTACATGCTACACATTATAACGTCAAAACATAATGAAACTAATTTCGTTAAATTTGGCTCCTATCCGCGAACGTATATAATCTATTATAGAATTTATTTTTCTACGAAGGTATAATATTTACATGTACGCGTTTGTGTTTGCCTACTGCGCCTAGTACCTACACAATACACCCATATAACTACCTACTACGTAGGTACATTATAAGTATAGGCAAGAATAGGTATTCAATTCATGATTGATAAAAGGTACCCAAAAGCCTAGATAGATTATGTCGTCGTTTCGTGTAGTGGTGCTGTTTACTCGTACCCGGCGGATGAAAAATTTTCATTACAAAGTTGATTTCTAATCCTTTTTTCATTTTACCTAGCTGCTCTTCGCGTATCGATACGTAAGCCAATATATTTTACTTTTTTCTTTCATGCGTCATTTTTTAACCTGATTCAACCGCTTTTATTTTCAAAAAAAAAACAAAACAAAACAAAAACAGGCTATTAGAGTTTATCAACTTACGTCTGGAGGGGGGGGGGAGTGTGTCAACAAAATCTGTTTCGAGCTACAACAATACCACTGAGATCAATTATGACCATGTCAGATATTTCATTTACTACTCTAATTATTATCCCATATCATCAGTTCCCTTCGAAGACCAAAATCGGTTACATGACTCCACATCTCCCAAAATCCCCCCAAATTAGGCCAGTAGGCTTACAATAATAGCAAACTAAATACATGAGCAGGAATGACCTTGGGTCAAAAATCGCTCATATTAAAAATTTCGGGAGGAGGTATAAAAGGAAACGCGAATGATACTATCGATAATTTCAATGACATAATTCTAAATACATCACACTTGTTCCAGGTCCAATAATTATTAAAACAGTGAATAATGACAAAATATCGGCGTACAAACAACTGCAGAGTTGTCAGAGGTCGATTATTAAGATTTTGGCGTCTCGCAAGAAATTGACGAATGAGATTGGAAAATTCACAGAAAATTGCAATTTAAAAAAAAGCTGGGCTAGTAAGAAAATAAAAGTTTTAATTCTGAATCGTTTTTTTTTTAGAGTTTTCAAAGGCCTGCTTTCAGTGGGATAAAGTTAACACTGAGGTCGGTGGCGAAGAAACGGGGAGGGGGGAGTTCGTATGATACCTCCCTTCTGAACAACTTTCTTAAATGCTTTGCAAAATTATACATTTGATTTAATTGACTGAAAAAAAGTTTCGGCAAATCCTCAATGAGAGTTAAAATTGCATAAAACATCCTAAATTCATTCTTCTAGAAGAATCGAGATGCGATATATGTTATTTTCAGCCCTTTTAGAAATTCATAAGAGTTAATTGTTCGCCTATCACCAGAGGGGTTGACATTTTTCTGGCGGGAGGTTCAGACTTCACATCCTCGTAGCACTCGCATGCAGCCTCGAAAACGCTTTTTTTTAAGGTGCGTCATGGGTACTATGGCCCATCGATAAGGGTCTCAACATATCTTTTGGAGCTTTCAACAAATCACTCCAAAATTGACTTTAACCTTTATGACTGATTGAAAAGGATTCATATCATAAGTTACTCAACCCCAACACTTGGGGAAAATCTTGCTCACAAAGCATTGCATAAGTAGTAAAGGCTCTGAGGGGGAAAAATTGAAAAAATGAAGCGACGATCTAATTTACTGGACATTGCGGAAATCGCAGTACCACAAAATATCAGAGGAAACCACCCAACGATTAATCCAAATAGCAACAAATTTAGTCACATTTTATAGTGTAACCAATGACCAATCATATTTTGATCGTTCAAAATCACCATCGACAGTCAATTACAACTTGACATTCTACTCTTATTGCTTATTACAATACAAGGTATCATCGTGATGTAATCAACATCAACAAAGCGATAGTTGTCTTAACCAAAGGGCAGAAAAATCTCTATTCTAGCCCTTTATAATGAACCATAAGAGTATTTCTCCTATCTACGAGGAGAATTTCATCTATTTATGCAACAATTATATTATTATACACATTCTGCCACTGAAACTAATCAATGGGTAAACACAACCGTGTATATGATATCACTGGTAATCGTAAGTTTCCTCGTTATTTTGTCGATTTGCAATTACTACAACGAAAATAGTACAATTAGATCACCCCAAAATTTCCAAAAAACGAGGCTAGAAGCAGGTGCATATTTTAGTTCAAGTTCCAAATACATTTCTTCAATAATAAAAAAAAGATATTATTCTCATTTTTTATTAGAAGATGAAATCCGTAGACGTACCACTTAGGTACTGATTTTCTTTCGTGGCTACTGCAAGTACGAGGTGTGAATTAAACAACCAATATTACCCTCTCAATACGTCAATTTCTAATTGAAAAAGATTTGAAAATCTTCCAGATCTTCAAATCATAAGTGAGTATACAATTAAAACAAAACGTTACAACCCCGCAATGAAATTCGAACACGAGATAATTTCCCTCTACTCCCCTACTCATTCAAAATATGCACATATCCCCACTTACATTTATATACAGCACTCACTACAACGACAAAATAAACACCGAACTTGCAAACCGAAAATAATACTTATTCGTATTCGTATTTGCATATTCGAGTGAGAAACGACAAACGAGGCTCGACACTCGACATAGAGGTACACGTCGCTAAGACGATATTTTTTTCAGCATTGTCGCGCGTTTTCCCCTCCTACTCGTCCCTTTTTCACATTTACGTTTACGCCACGGGAATGGCATTTTATTCGTGTCTTTTTCCTACACATACCATACAGTTCCGTGCATAAACCTAGCAAAAGATACGACGACGACGTGGTGTTAATGGTTATATGTTCATCAAGAATGTAGATGCAATCTAGAACAGATGTCGGGTACCCAAACACGTACACGTACGCGGATGGCGAATTTCTCTCTTTTTCAGCTCCATTCTTCGTTCTCTTCCATACTCTCATTCTCTTACGTATTTGTTCGCTTTTACGCTGCTCGATGATATAAATTCGAACGCACATTAAACGTGCCCTATCTGGTACGTATCTTCGAAGAATACGTATAATACCTAGATTACCTACGTATCGTATAAGTACACATAGGGTCGAAATAGGTGCTAACGTTGTATGTTCAGGGTAAGTGTATGCATGGTATGTGCATAATTGTATCAACTTGAAGAACATACATTGACAAAATGCATCGTAATATTAATTCAATTTTTACGAGAGATGAGTATTGATTCATGTAGTAAGAATTGGAAATATTTTACACAAATATTAAATCATGCAGTACATCGAGATGTATATAGGGATATACTAAAATTAATGCAAAAAAAAAAAAACGCAACCCAAAGAATAAATTAAAATATGTAGATGTACCTAAAAAAAAAAAAAAAAAAAAAAAAAAAAAAAAAAATGGTAGAAATTTATTCCAGTAAGATCACATTTACTCGTTTCGTTGGAATATGAAATGGTCATTTCTTAGATCTTTTGAAATAAGAAAAACAAAATTCAAACTGGGAAGGGGAGGGATGGAGAGTGGGAGGGTTGCGAACTAATATCATAGTCATGTAAACGATAATATTTTATTCACATGTTCCAAATTTTTTAAAACAGGTTCATGTAGCATTATAGCTACGTACGGTCTTTAGATCAGCAAAGCAAAATGTTGCTCATTTTTTTCTGTTAAAATATATTCTTGCACTGAAATACCAGTTTCTTGATATTTGGTTTAATATTTAAATTTGGTAGTCGATTCATCGATGCTTAAAACCGGTTCATTTACAATAATTTTCAGTCAGATTCACTTCAGTACCCCCCCCCCCAAAACAGATCCACGCTAAGTTTCCAACAAATCTCATTATATTTCAAAAATTAAACAGGTTCATCTCAAAACCGGTTCACTAGAGCGACATTCTACGGTCAGATTCGTTTTCAGCGCCTCAAAAAACAGCTCTATTCCAAGTTCCAAAAAATTTGGTTAGATTTAAAAACTAAACCGGTTCATCCCAAAACCGGTTCACTTGTACCACATTTCACGGTCAGATTTGTTTTCAGAGCCTCAAAACATCTTTATACCAAATTTAAAAACATCTAGTTGGATTTCAAAAACTAAACCGGTTCATCTCAAAACCGGTTCACTACATCGACATTTTACAGTCAGATTCGTTTTCAACGCCTCAAAAAACAGCTCTATTCCAAGTTCCAAAAAATCTGGTTAATTTCAAAAATTAAACCAGTTCATCCCAAAACCGGTTTACAATCGCGCAACTTTGGGACCAGATTCTTTTTCACCGCTTCAAGAAGTAGAAATATACTAATTTTCATAATATTAGGATCAAATTTCGAAAATGAAACCGGTTCAGTGAAGTTGATTATCGCAGTCAAATTCATTTTCAGCACCTCAAACAAACATCTCTTTACTCAGCTTTAAAAAATCTGGTTAGATCCCATTAATGAAACCGGTTCATCTGGGAACTATTTCACTAGCGCTAATCATCAGTCAAACACGTTTTCAGTGCCTAAAAAAAAACCAGTTCTTAACTACGCTTTAAAAACATCTATCTCAAAACCAATTCACTAGCGCTCACTTTACGGTCAGATTTGAACGTTAGCGCTAGTGAACTGGTTTCGTTAATGGAATCTATCCAGATTTTTTAAAGCTTAGTAGGTATTACAATGCCATAACTTATCGAAAAATTGAGCAAAAATATTGAAAAAAAATTGCATAATGTTTTTTTTAGATTTCAAGAATCCCACTGGAAAACTCAAAAATTTTTATGCACATTCCGCGGAAATTAAAAAAAAAAAAAAAAAAAAAAAAAAAAAAAAAAAAAAAAAAAAAAAAA
>FIZR01002191.1:0-13311 GCA_900060175.1 Ferrisia virgata
ACGTAATTCTGAACTGCCCTCGATTTGCTACTGCACGCCCTAATGGAATACTTAACGTATTCAACAGTAATTCGTCACTGTGGCAAGAAGAAAGAACCCACATTGCTCAAACAAGCCATCACTTCCGCCATTGATGCTTGAAAAGGCTCGAAGAGGCCTAAAGTAAGACCTTGACCAAGAAGGCATGAATAACCAAGAATCTTGCGAAGAAAAACTATTTTAAATCACAGTTTGTAAAATTGACCATGGTTTTCCACTGCCACGGCGGGTAGTGGCTTTTAGCCCAGGTCAATTCCATAATCATTAGTTTAATGGTAGTATGTACCCCTCATCCTGAATAAACCATTAGATACCATGTGAAGAAAGTAAGTAGTATAATGTAAGATTGTGCTAAATATTACCAATAAACTCATCTCACCCAGCTAAGCTTGGGAATGAGGAACGCCGAAAAAAAGAAAAGATTCATTAGAAGTACTAGATATGTATTTTGAGAGTTTCAACTTTTCAACTCAATACACTTCCTCACAACTCCGAAAAAGCTGTTCTTTTGACGGTCTTTGTTATTTCCTCGCATATCTCTCCTGCAAAGCAGATTAATTGGTTCAGATTAGGTCTACCTACAGGTTCTGAAAATGGCGATAATTTTTTATATAGCTATGTGATTTTGAAAAATTTGCTACGTATTTTCGTTCACATTGAAAATATGGACTTTCTTCTTGTACGTGATTTGCTGCTTCGTTTGGTTCCTTCGTAACTGGATTCAAATGGATTTTCAAGCCTTTCGGTCTATGCAATGGTAGCATTTACCTATACCAATGATAAGTGAGCAGGACACGAAGACCCTTTAATGGAATCGTTCCATCATTAAAATATGTCACACCAGTGCTACATGCAATAGTGGTAATATTCGTATTCGTTGTATATAAGCATTGTAAACGCCAATCCTTATCACCCCAACTAAACCTCGCTTTCTTGCTGAATTATCACCGTGTTGACCGAACGTGTATGCATTTAAAATACTCCAGAAAAAACAAATAAAGTATGAGTAGATAAACCGTCCATATTACGTACAAACAATCGACCCTCCTAATAGAGGGAAAGAGAGAGAAAGAATGAAAAACTGAAATAAATACGACACAGATGCAGATACCTGGGTACAAGGTGAAAAGTATCATGACATCGCATCGGTGCCATTGCAACGCTTTGCTTCTAAACTTTAACGGTGCTCTCGAACTTAAATCTTCGTCGTTGTTTTCTTAATACATAGCTATCGAATGGGTAGGGTACCCACCAACCTATCTATAGCTTTATACCCAAGACGTACTATACAATATATTGTCTGCAAAGTACTTGTGTTTTACCCTTACTCTCGTGTCGGTACATACGAGTTTACCAGTGTTGGGAAAATCTTTCGCATCTTACGATAATGCATCGCGAAATAAAGCTTATTAACGAACTGTGTACGTTGTGATATGAAAATAAACCGTAACACAATGCGACGCGACGGCTCGGCTTTCGTCGCTAGCAAATCGAATTTAAAGCGAGGAAATTTTTTTTTTTTTTGTCTCGCTTACAGAATCGCGTTGTGTGTTTTGAAAATGTGGCTGAAGCCTCCTACCTAGCCTGAGTATTATAAACGAACTTTATCTACGAAGACGTAGAAAGTCGTAGATATCGCTAGAATTAAAATCAACCGCGACAGTAAAGGTAGATTGTTGTATAGGAGGGCAAAGCGGGACGAGGAGCGTACATCTAGATACTTGCTGTATGAATATTTTGCTCGTTTAATATATATATTTATATATATATATTTTTTTTTGTTATTTAACTTTTAGGTGTTCCAGTAATGTGAACAGTTCGTAATACAGATTCTTTCTCAGTATCGAAGAACCTGTCGATGGGTGAGTGATCCATTTAAACTTAACTTTTCAATCGTTAATGTAAGCACAGATTTACTGTACTAATCAGCTGTGATTTTTTATACGATAATAATACGCAAATTGTTAGAAGTCCCCCCTCCCCCCTCTCGAAGACACATCCAGCATCCTTACCAAAGAATCTTTCCTAATAAGGGCCAAAAACGGCCACCAACCAAAAATCGATCAAAATTGAACCAAAGTGTTACTTATGATCTGAAAACGTCCCGAATAGACTTTTGACCTCCTACATCCACCTCTTTCAGAGTTATCGCCACACAAATGTCGAAATTTCAACACACGATGTATTCAGAAGGGTAGAGTAAAAAAATTTGAAATTTTCACAAATTATGCATCTTACTGAGTACTATGAATGAGAATTTTTTGAAAATTTTCGATTCCCATTTTCCCAATTTTTTTTCATGTTGAAATTTTCAAAAAAAAAATTTTTTTAATTTTGGAGGGTACTTATGGGTTGAAATTTTTTCATTATCTTTATTAGGTGGTTATCTATCACATATATATTTTTGGGGTTCCGAAATTGAGTGCAACATGCTCAAAAAAAATCGAAACCAAAAAAAAAACACGTTTTTCACTACTTTTCCATGATTAATTCGAGTCTGTACACGAATAAATTGAAAGTACGTATTAAAAGAACCTCATTCCCAAAATTTCAAGTCCTGAAGTGCATTTCTTGAATTTTGGCAAATTTTCCGAATTTAAAAATCATCTCACGTTGATAGAGCCGTAATTTAGTACAAGCATTTGAATTCCTCAAATTCGCGTGAATACAGATTTTTTTCCAAAAAGGAGGGGTTTTCGATAATCTGGGGGGGGGGGTAAGAGAATTTTTTGGTCTTAACATTTTGGGGATACCCAATTATGGATTTAAGAAAATTTTGAAAATCTGAAATTAGGATATTTCGTTTATTCTTATCCAGAAATATTCATTCAAAAGCGATTTCCCCCCCTCATCATTTACGTTTTTTAAGCATTTGGTGGTAAAATGGGCCCTAAAATTAGCCGTTACACCCTTCAAAACATAAAATTGGGCATCTATAACGAATTTTTCATTATTTAGACACCCCTCCCCCCCTTCCGTTTAGGATTGATTATGTCTGGGAACAATATTCACCCCAGAATTGAATTTTATGCCGAAGATGGGTCGAATTTTGTTTGTTTTTGGAAATCTGCCAACGGAGAGGTCATAGTAATTGTGAACATACCACAAAAGTACGGGGTAATAATTTCAGCCCTTTAATTTAATTTTTTTCAAAAAATCTAAGAAAATTTTTGTTTGAAAATTTAAAAAAAAAATGGAATTATTATACACATTTTAAGTCAAAATGATCATTATTGAGAAGTTTGCATCATTACCCCTCAAATTAGAAATTTTTGAAAAAAAAGTCATTTTTTTCGTTTTTTTAAGAATTTTTCATCATAATTAAATTTCTTTTTCAGTAAATTCCTAGCAAAATAAACCGAGTACCTTAACTTCGTCCATTCAAGATCCGTTTTCCCCACTGTTGCCCTTTTCAGGGGTTTTTAACTGGTATTGTTGCATACAAAAATGCAGTATAAATGTCTGAAAAATGGAGAAAAAAAAATGAAAAATTGCTTTTGAGCGTCAAAAATAGACGCAATGTGTCCTGAGCGATGGAATTTTTTTCGGAAAATTATTTTCTCTATTTTTAAGAAATTAATTCTAAAATACGTATTAAAAGACCTTTTTTGAGTCAGCCTGAAAAATCGTGTGTAAAGAATACAATTAAATATTGCGTTCGATCTTCTATATTCGATGCCATAAATCCATTTCAGAGGGGAATTTCTCAAAAAAAAAAAAAATTCCTTCGTGATTTTTCAGAGGGCTGTGAAAAAGCAAATTCCATTTTCGGGGAAAAATTTCCAAACAAATTTGTTTTTTGATTTTTTTGATTTTTGGAGATTTTTGTACTGTAAGCGAGTTTTGCAAGTTTAAAAAATTAAATTACAGGGCTGAAATTTTTTACCCCATCTTTTTAAGGTCATTTCGTACTATTTTGACCCCCCTCCCTCGTTGACACATTTCCAAAAAAAAAAAATTTGGCCCATCCTATTCTACAGCTACACCCTCAAAAATATGTATTTCAATATCCAACTTGATTTTTCTCTCAATTTTTATTCCCCCTTCTCCCCTTTCCGGAAGCCCATTCGGGACAACGGTCAAATAAACACCAAATTTGAATTTTATAGGTATTGAAAAACTTCAAAGTACCAAATTCCAGTGTTGTACAGAGAAAAATCTTGGCATGAATTTCATAGTTGATGGTATTGTCGAGTGTTGTATTAAAATCTAGGTAATTTAACCTGGTGATTTTGATTCTGGCACTAATATGGCTGTAAAACCATCGCCAGTCCGTGTTTTGTATTTAATTTAATTTATTCCCAAGATGACGAGTTGTTTGACTTAACGAACTGAATTTTAAAACCATTTAATTCGAAAATTTTTCTATTCATTTTCTCCACCGCGTAGGTATTTTTACAATCTCTGTATGGTAAATAATTCTCTCGAGGATGTAAGATGAATTAGCTGTGATGTATGAAAATGAAGTTGGTAATTTAGAAAAAAAAAAAAAAATCGATAGAAAGTTTTTCAAAATGATACCTATATGTATTCGATTTAATAACTCTATATCTGTAAGGTTTGGTATTCGTAATCAAAATGACTATTTATACGATGTACACCATATTTCTATATTGGTACATTTTCACGATGACGATGGCGTTAAAATGAAAAATCAGCTCATCTAATTTGCAGTCAATTTCTTCTCTATGTATTAAATCTCATTAGGAAAAATGATGATGAATTTTCCAATGATATTGGGTTCACCACTCTCACTACGTTTATACCAACTATTCTTACAACTGCTTTAGTACTTATGTACCTGCTACCTACTTTGTACCTGTATACAGGTCGATGAATTTTTGGATAGGTGCAGAGGTATCCAGTGGGGGCAACTTTATAGAGATAGATAGGTACAAAGTAAAACACATATGGTATGGTGGTACGGTAAAGCAACATGATGGTGATATATGATTCAAAGTGTACAAGTTCCTTCGTCCGACGAGCCGCAGCCGGCGAGGTAATCAAAAAGAAAGAAATACTGAGTTTTCGACGTACCTATCTACGTTTAATGCATTTCAGAGAAGAATACAGCAGACAGCGTACGTTTTCTTCTTTGCTTTTTCGGGCATGAATTGCAAATTATCGGAAGGTGAAACGAAGTTTGCAATGACGAAGCATTAGGATTAGACTCCTTTTTTTTCTTTTCTTTTTTTTTTTTTGCTCTCCCTCTCTTTACACGCTTTAGTCAACATGTAAGTAAAGTATATAAGTACATATCTAATGTACGAGCATCTATCCGAATTTCTCGTTTTTCTGTTCGTACATGGGAAGAATTTACGTTTGATACCGGAGAGGTTTTTCGTTCGTTATTTTATTTTTATTTTTTCCTTCGTCTTGTTCTTCGAGAATGGTAATTTATACCTTGTTTGTAACTCGGCTCGATCTTATGAACGTGCGGTAAAGGACTAAAGGTGCAACGAGGAAAAAAGACTCTGTTATCGTGCATAGTCGAACGAGCATTTTGATTTCGTGTTATTCCAAATGATGCCTAAGTGTAAGTTATACTTTGTCCATTTGTATACGTAAGCACGATTATAAGTAATCGATAGGTTAGAGTAGCTATTAAGAATAGACTAGATTTTATGGAAATCTACCACTTGAGGAGTTACAATAGTTATGAAATCACCTCGACAATAGTGTAGTAGAAATTTCAGCTGTCTCAAGTCAATTTTTAGACCGATTAGCTGCGTCATATTGTTAATAAAAACCAGGCTAATACAGTCTTATCGACCAACAGGGTGGAGGGGGGGGGAGATAATACCAACAAAATCCGTTTTGGGATCATAGAAGTCCATTGAGGCAATTTCCGGCCATTTCAGATATTTATTTTTATTTTTATACATTTATTTTTTCCCCCAAACATTAAAATCATTTACACCACTGGATACCGACCAAAGTCGCTTCAATTCGGTCAGTCGGCTCAGTTTAGTGTCAGATTAGATATATATGAGTGGGGATGACCTTGGATCAAAATTCAGATATGCCCCATTTTGGGGGAGGGGGTGCTGGAGGGTTCAAAAACGTAAAAATTGCCCATTCTTAAATAAATCGATTGAAAATCCAAAGTTGTATAACATATCCAAAAATCAACCCCCTGCAGCAATTGAGAGGGGAGATATGAGAGTTTGTTCCCCTTTTTGATCCTGAAAAGGGGCTGTTACTCGCCTATTACCCCACCAAAAGGAGCTAGGAAGTTGGAATTTGGTATGTACATTCAGTAGACGCTCTAGATGTGCCTTTTTGGGGGTTTCGACTATTCAGCTGAGTTGCACCCCATCACGTACATTCAGTAGACGCTCTAGATGTGCCTTTTTGGGGGTTTCGACTATTCAGCTGAGTTGCACCCCATCACGTACATTCAGTAGACGCTCTAGATGTGCCTTTTTGGGGGTTTCGACTATTCAGCTGAGTTGCACCCCATCACGTACATTCAGTAGACGCTCTAGATGTGCCTTTTTGGGGGTTTCGACTATTCAGCTGAGTTGCACCCCATCACAGTCCCAAATATGTGGTTTTTTGGTCGGTTTTTCCTATTTTTTGAGTTTCTTCTTCGCATAACGCACCTCCAAATTGTGCTAGGAACTTGAAGTTGGGTATGTACCTTCAGTAGGGACCCTAGATTTGCCTTTTGGGGGTCTCGACTTTTCAGCCCCATTGCATCCTCTCACAGCCCTAAATATGTGGTTTTTTGGTAGATTTTTATTATTTTTCTTATTTTTTGAGCTTGTTCCTCGCATAACTCCCCTTCAAATTGGGCTAGGAAGTTAAAATTAAGTACTTACAGTCAATAAACGATGAATTTTCACCATTTTCCCTTATTTCAGGGATTTAAAAAAAAAATCACTTTTAATGTTTTTTTTACGATTTTCTGAAAAACTGTGGAGGAAATTTTTTTCTAATAACACCCTCCTGAAATTGATGTAGGAGATCAAATCTAAATGAATAGGCGCAACATTTAAATTTTACATCCCTCTGATTACTTTTCAGGGCTCAGCCAAAATTAGCCATTGTTACGTCTTTTAAAATTAATTAGTTAAAAATTGAATAAAGCGATTTCCGAAACATAATTTATCAAAGTAAATATATTTCTTCTATTCTATACATTTAAAAGTAATTTTTGATTTTATTTTATATTTTTGTACGTAGGGATACCTGCTGAGACCCCTGAATAGAGTACAAGCGATGAAAACCGACCTTATACGAACAGAGATTTTACCTAGGTCATTTCGCTACGAATTTTCCTGGAAAAAAATTTTAATCATTCAAACAAAAATTCTTGAATAAAAAAAAAACGCGAAACCCCCATGCTTTCAGCTCACCTGAAAAATCACTCATGATGGTAAAATTGAAGTATTACGCTTAACCATGAAAATTTAATATCCTGCATCTATTTCAGAAGGGCATTTTTCAAAAAAAAATTTCTTCGTAGATTTCTAGAAAATCATAAAAAAATGCAAAGAAGTGACATTTTTAAAAAATTCCTGAAAAAAGGTGAAAATGTAAAAATTTGCCAACAATGATAATCGTGGGTACAAATAAAAGTAATAATTCCATTTTTGGCAAAATTTTCAAAATTTTTTTTCGAATTTTTGAAAATTTATGATAGTTATTGAACCTTGATTCAGCTCTGAATGTTGAAAAAATTGAGTTGGAAAACTGAAATTTCTACCACATCACTTTTAGGTCATTTCGCAACTGTTGTGACTTTACCATTAGCAGGTTTCTAATGAAAAAAAAAAAATAACGAAATTTGGCCCACCCTAATGCATACCTAATAAAATTTATTATTGTAAAAAATTTTCAATTTGCTAAAACTTCGACTTTTTCAGTCAGTTTTTGTGCGTTGGAAAATTGAGTTGAAGGGTGGAAATTTTTTAATTTTTTTGACCCCCACCGTTGGCATACTTATTTCTAAAAAAAAAAAAAAAATGAAAATTTGGTCCACATTTTAGGGGGGGTTCAAAAAATGCCGCTTTATATTTTTCAACGCAGTTTTTCGTGTTTTTTGACCAATTTCTTTACATTACATATTAATTTTTTGTCTTTTTAATTAATTCTTAACAATTTCCCAATTTTTAATGGATAAAAGGATGATGTGGGGAAAATTGAATTTTTACCCCTATCCTACATTTATTTCAGAAGGGTATTTCTCAAAAAAAAAATTTTCTCAATTCAGTATTTTCCAGAAAATTGTTGAAAAATGCAAAAAGACGTATTTTTTGAAGCCCGCTGAGAGAAAAGATGCTGAAAACTTGCAACCAACGATCATTCTACATTTTAAAAAAAAATATTTTTTTAAATTTTTTAGAATTTAAAAAAATGTTTTGAACTTTGAATGAATTCTTCTATGAGAAGAAAGAAATTGTGTCAAGACGCTGAAATTTTTACCGCATTTTTCTGATGTCATTTCAGAACTATTATGAACCAACTGTTTGCATACCCCCCTCCCTCCTTACCCCCTAAAACAAAATTCGACTCGTCTCCAGTTTGAAAATCATCAAGGAACATTTTTAGGGCTCTCAAAAAAAAATTTCGAACATAACAACCATCTTTACTTCTTCTCTACCTCCTCGCCCCTGTTACCCGCCAAAATTTTTTCAACAATTTTTCAACGAACATGTGGTCCGAAAAAAGCAAAACAATTCCGTAAACTCTAATTGTGCAAAAACGAAAAGTGGGCTTGATTTTTTGCATTGAATATCTGTCTCCTACGATGATTTTCGGTAAATTTTGAATTTTTGATTTATTGTTAAATTTTTTTTTTGAAGTCATAACCTGTTGGCATATGGAAATTTAAGTAAAAAATTACATTTCGAAAATTTAACCATCCATGCGATGTCGATTAATTAATTGAGGTATCAAAACATTATGAATTTCACATTTAAACGTGGAATTTTTCACGAATAAAAAAGTACAACTTTTTATCAGAGTATGAATTTTTTTTATCTAAGTTGTAGTGCAAAAATTGTCCATTTTTTGACCATACGTGCCGCATTGAAATTTTAAATCCTTCGACTCGGGGTGAAAAATTATTCCAACGCACAAAATAGATCAAAATTTGTGTTTCAAATATCAAATTATCCTTCACCAAGATTAATTTAAAGTGAATTTGGAAAAATTCGTAATTTATATTCGTTCTTCGAATGTGGAAATTCTCAAATGGAAAAACTAATTCGACCTTCGTATTTAGCAGGTGAAATTACCTCGAGTTTGATATCTCACATGATTATTTTTCTTAAACTTAAATTATTTTAATTTTCGTCTTTTTTCAAAAAAAAAAAAGCTCAAAAATGTGAATTTTTCGAATTTTTGTAAATATACCGTGCAGGGTGTCCGAATCGGGGTAGTTTGACTCGCTGAATACGAATTTGCGGTTAGTTTTTTTACTTGGTCATTTTATCGGTTCTAAGACTAATAAAAATTCAAATTTGTCATTTTTTTTTCGTAGGATTGATTTTATTATCGATGAAAAAAATTCATTTTGTGAATTTTTTCACTGTGCAAATTAAAATCATCGATTTCAATTTTTAATTTGTAATTTTTGTAGTTTTTAGACGTGAAGGTTTGAATTTTTTTTATACGTGGTATAGATGCAGGTGTGAAATTATTTGAATCGTGTTTAATTTTTTTGGCTCTTAGGCAGATCACTATTTTGAAAATGATTTTTATTTTTACTCTGTTAATCAAAAGTAATTTTAGTGGCTTATTTCTTAAAATAAGAACAGAATTTGAAACTTTTAATATTATGTAAATTTTCAGATTAGGAAGGGCGAAGATAAAGGTTTATTTGTAAAATTTTTCGATATAAAGTATTTTTTCCCACCAGTAAAAAATCTTTCTCCTAGTTTTTTAAACGTAATAATAATTTTATTTTTAAAAAAATTAAAAATTTGAATAATTTTCATAAAATACTTAGATAGTTACCCATCATTATTACTAATTTTATTCACTTAAAAAAAATAAAAAATTTGAAAAAAAAAAACATTTAACTAAGCTGAAGTAAAAAAATTTAAAAGATCGACTCACCTCATTATATAATAATAATTTTATTTCGTGTAAACATCCTTTTCATTTACTTTTCGAAATCGTTCACTCGCGCAAAATGGTTAATTTTTCGTTGCGAATTTTACCAACGCGTAAAATTTTTTCCTCGTATAAATAAGAAGGGAAAAAAATTTTAATAAAATTCTCGTCGCGAAAAAAAAATTCAAATTAACTATACCACCTGTTTAACGACGAAGAAAAATGCAAACATCGAACAAAAAAATCGACGAAACAATAGGTAAACGTAGGTAAAGGGGAAAAAAAAATTACATGAAAATCGCTCGTAATGTGGCGCGAAACCTTTGCACGAATAAAGCGATTCGGTCGTTATCATCGGCGTCTGCTGAACCGGAGTCAACAAAGTAACTATACCATTCGGCGAAAAATCGCAATCGCAATCGTTGCCATGAACAATAATAAAGTTTGCGCGCGCATTTACCAATTCTATAGCAATTAAGAGGACCGCCTTTTGTTGTCTCAAAGATCAACATATTGCCATCTGCTATTTACGAAGGAAATTGAAAAATAAGATCGGATTTAAACGCGATGTCGACGGAGAGGTGAGGCGCGGGTGACAGCCGGGATGGGAAGAAAAAATTAACATTCGGAGCGTAAATAAGTATTTAAACATCGAGAAAGAGCATGAGACAAAATGCAAGCGGATTTCCAGTACAAACTGGTCTATTTTCTGTTATAATTATGATTTTTATAGGCGTAAAGATAGGTAAGGTAGATTATCTGACGGAGGGAAGGAGGTGGGATTGAAATGATTTATTTTTCACAGTGTGATTAGATTGGTTGGTAGGTAGCTGAAGCTGGAAGGTGGAATGTTAAAGCGAAAGTGATGGTAGTTTTCGAAACAAGGATAAAAGCTTAATATATCTGTAAAAGAAATATTACCCTTTTTGATGCAATAAGCGTTGACGAAAAATTCACCATGTCAGCGTATTTAAAATTATGCTGAAGTAAGCGTCGTCGCTCAGTTTAACAGTATTTTAAACTAGACAAGAAAAAAAACATCGCAATGCGTCGCTTTTAGAGCTTGATTTTCCTAAAGTAAACGAAATATGCGAATTGTCTATTCGTGGAAGAAAAAAAATATGCGATTTGGGATGTTTTTTCTTCAATAATGATAGAGGTTTGTGTAGATATTGTAATGAATATTTGAAACCCCCAAAAAGGCACATCTAACATCCCTACTAAATTTTCATGCCAAATTTCAACCTTCCAGTTCAATTTGATAACGAGATATACATGCTACAAACTCAAGAAATAAGAAAAACCCAATAAAAAATAATTTCTTTGGAGCTGTGTGAGTTGGTGTGATGGGACTGAAAAGTTGAAACTCCCAAAAAGCATATCTATAATTTCTCATGAATCTACGTGCCAAATTTCAATCTCCTAGCTCAATTAGGAAGGGAGATATGCGTGGGACAAACTCAAGAAATAAGTAAAACCGACCGAAAAACCAAATTTTTGGGACTGCTGAAGGGGGAGGGGGGATGCAATAAGACCGAAAAGTCGAAACCTATAAAAGGCACTCTTAGGACATATACTAAATTTACATACCAAATTTCAACTTCCTAGATCAACGTGAAGAGGAGATACGGGAGAAACAGCCCCTTTTTCATGATTAAAAAGGGCAAAGCCCCATACCTACCCTCCTAATTGACCTAAGAAGCTGATTTTTGGATATGTTATACAACTTTGAATCGTCTATCGATTGGCCCAAAGATGAAGAATTTTTTCCATTTTTGCATTTCAGCACGCCCTCCTCCAAACGTGGGCATAACTGAATTTTGACCTAAGGTCAACGCCACTCCAGAATATCTGATCCGTCGCCAATCTAAGCTTATTTCCCAAATTTGATAAATTTTGGTCGGTATCTAGCGAAGCAAATGATTTTTAGCTTTGGGAATGAAAAAATAAAAATTAATATCTGACATGGCCAAAAATGTAACAAAAAATTACTTTTTTGGGGTTGTGAGAGGGTGTAATGAGGCTAAAAATTGAAAATCCCCAAAAAAGCATATTCAAAACTTCTACCAAGTCCACATACTAAATTTCAACCTTCCAACTCAATTTTGTGGGTAGATGTGCATGAGACAAATTCAAAAAATTAGAAAAATTAACCAAAAAACACTTTTTTTAGGGTTGCGAGGGGATGAAATGATATAAACAATAAATATCCCCAAAAATCATATCTATGGCTTGTAGTTAGTCCACATACCAAATTTTAACTTACCTACTCAATTTGGAAGAAAGATAGGGAATAAGAAGCTTGTTTTCAAGGTAAAAAGGGGGAACCCCCCTCCCATATATCCTTTCTTAATTAACTTAGGTGGCTGGTTTTTGGATATGCTGTGCAACTTTTGATTCTCTATCGATTAGCATAATAAAAAACAATTTTTGCAATTTTTGCCCTTCGGCACCTCCTCCCCAAAATTTGGACATGAATGAATTTTGATCTGACGTCATTCCCATTCAAAAATATCAAACCTGCCACCAAATCCAAGCCTACTATCTACATTTGACTGATTTAGGTCGTCATCGAGCTGAACAAATGATTTTAGTCTTCGGCTGGAAAAAATGGAAATAAAAAGGAATAAACATCTGACATGGCCGAAAATGGTCTCAGTGGTCTTCTAGCGTTCTGTAATGGATTTCGTTGATACCCCTCCATTTTCCATCCATCGTAGATCTGTAGTCCATTACAGTTTAGTTTTCATTGTGCATATGGCATAGAAAATCAGGCTAAAAATGAAAAGGAATGAATATCTGACATGGACAGAAATGGTCTCAGTGGTCTTCCATGACTCCAAAATGGATTTCAATGATACCGCTCCACTTTCCATCCATTATAGATCTGTAGTCTGTTACAGTCTGGTTTTCATTGATAATATATGTCAAAAAAAATCAAACTAAAAATAAAAAGGAATAAATATCTGGCATGGGCAAAAATGGCCTCAGTGGTCTTCTAGGACTCCAAAATGGATTACGATGATATCTCTCACCCTTCCATCCATCCATTGTAGATCTGTAATTCGTTTTAGCCTGGTTTTCACTGAAATATGGCATAGAAAGTTGGCCTAAATGTAAAAAGGAATAAATATCTGACATGGCCAAAAATGGTCTCAATGATCTTCTAGGACTCCAAAATGGATTTCGATGATACCCCTCCACTTT
>FIZR01002195.1:0-16989 GCA_900060175.1 Ferrisia virgata
AGGCGGAGGACGTTCCTATTAAAATTGAGAGCTCATACATGGAGAGAATTTTTTTGAGGTGTCTACCAATCAGTTTTTCAGGGTACCAAGTGAAAAAAAATAATCGTTTTTTTTGACCCACCCTACTGTACCCCTACCCCCGCCCCTATTGAAGAAAACACATCCCAAATTGCATTTTTTTTTTCATTCCATGAATAGACTATTCGCAGAATCTCGTTTACTTTAGGAAAATCAGGCTCAAAAAGCAATGCATTGCGATGCTTTGTTCTCTCTCTGACTCTTCTTATGCGCTAGTAAAAGGTTCGTAGGCGAGTTAATTAGACGTGAATATTGTGAGTGTATACGTATGTAGTTTTGGCCAATAATATACGCATCTCTTAGATACTGCTGCGGGGTATTACATCGATAGATACAGATACTAGAATGTACCTTTGGTGTACAGTCTATATAGCTACCTATGTGATTTAGACCACACGCAGATAACGGATCCGAATTTGTAGGTACTATCGAGTAGTCGCTTTGTGCTGGGGCTTGATATACGCGATACTATAATAGTATAGTTATTGTTTCTCCCTCCCCCCTTTCCCGTCTCACACATACAGGCTATAGTTTTTTCTTTTTCTTTTTTTTTTTTAAATAATAGATTATTACTACCAGAAGTACCTACCTTTAGCTTCACCAATGCACTATTGTATGTAGTTGGCGTGTATTTATACGTACCCGTAGTAATGGGTAATTTAATTCGGTGTCACAGAATCATTGATCTTTGGTAGTAGTAGGTAGCCCAAACCGCAGCAGTCGTCCTGTCAGCGCTGTGTCGTATCTTTGGTGTGGCTTGATTGTACGACTGAAAGAAAAAGGCGGGAGGCGAAGAAGAAATCATTCGTCGAATATGATGCGGGTGTCTGAATATCTTCTGTGAAGTCTGATACGTTTACTAGGTATTTAGATGGATATATAGATTAGTGTACTCGGACACCGTGTGACGGATCGAAGTGCCGCATGGGAATGTCTGTGCTGATTGGCTATTTTTTTCTTATGGGAATTTAAATCGAGTTTAGATGGCATTCATTTGTACGATTGTTTTGATTATCAAGAACCGAAGATACCGATTCGAATAAATTAGGCATCCTTTTGGGTGGAGTATTGTAACCGTGAATAGATACTCTGTGAGTTTGGAAATTTTACCATTGAAGAAAATACATGCATATCTTTGTCACGTCATAGTAGGATGGCCACAGTACACGATTAATTCGTTCCTGTAGCTGTAAGTGGTTGATTCGTGATACTCAAATTTTATGCTAGTAATAGTGGCCTTCCGGAGCTATGTGCTCGGGGGGGAGGGGGGAGGTGAGCTTCAAATTTACTAACCAGTTTTACCAATTTCACCAACTTTAAAAATTTCCAACTGATTTCTCAAAATTTTATGAATAGCCTAAGCATTAAATTTTCCCAAAACTTTGCAAGAAAGCAAGTTTCATTACTGAAAAAATGTATTTAGCGCGTACAAACGTACATTTTTGGTCAAGATAACATTTTTAATAATAATTTTTTTTTAAATTAAAATTTTCTCATGCCTATTTATTCGAATTTTAATGCGTTTAGGGTTTGCGACAGACTGGACGTTTTTTGGCAAATTTAGAGCTGCAGTTCAGTCATAAATTACTGTTTTTCCAATTTCAACCAGTGACGGTTTTGCATATTTTGCCACCAGAGGCAAAACATTCTTTACCATCATTTGAAAAAAATAAGGGACGAGAACGTCACGCTACAATTATCACTTGAGAAGAATTTTCAGAGAATTTTTTTCAGAAATGCAAGATAGAATAACGTCCAAGCGAAGCGAGAGGAAAATTTTTCTGAAATATTAGAAATAGAGGGTGAAAAAACAGTGCTCTAGTGCATCGATAAATTCTAAATACCAAATTTATTTACATGTTAAGATTCATTCATTCCGCAAAAAGGTGTGCTTCAAATTTATTTTTCAAAAACATTTCTAGAAAAGCCAAAGCCCAAAAGTTTTCTCCCTTGGATGTGAAGTTACTCTCATGTAAGTCAAGTACCATACTAGTTTTGATACAAGCCTCCCCTCAATATCTAAATATTTTCACCTGTATTTCAACATAAGACAGAAATGTACGATGCACTTCAGTAGGTGGAAGGGAGGGTTCAGGATTTAAATTTCCTTTGATGTGTTAGAAAATGTAACCGTATAGGTACAACCCGAGCGAAGTGAGGATGGAAATTTTACAAAATATTCGGTATAACCGGTCGCAAAATGATTGTGAACATTAGAAAATGTTGAAATAAAAATTTCAAAACTTTTCACTCCTAAAAATCGGTCACTATTGGCACAAATCCAGAAAGGTTCCGCAGTAAAACCATTACCGATTCCAACATTCCATTAATTATCATTTTTTCCAACTCCTACCAACTGTCATTCAATTTTGCCAACTGCGGAACGCTTGGGACAGTGAGTCACCCCCCCCCCCTCTGTTTGATAGTCCTCTACATTTGGATTTCGTTGAATATTTTGGTATACCTAAACATATAATCTTCATCCGGAGGGAAGCGAGGATGAAAATTTTACAAAATATTAAGTATAAAGGGTGGAAATATGACCATAAACATTGGAAAATGAAATCGACCACTGTGGGCACAAATCCAAAGAGACTCCTCGGTAAAACTGTCACCGATCCCAACATTCCATTACTTCTCATTTTTTCCAACTTCTACCTACTGTCACCCAATGTTTACATCTCCCGAACGCTTGTGGGGGGAGGGGGAGGTACCCCTGGTTCGTTAGGCTTCTGCATAGTTGTCGAACAAAAAGGCAAGAAAAGAGGCTAACAAAACACAACTAGGGCCTTTACTGACTATACATGATTTCAACTTCCTAGCTAGATTTGGTCGGGGAGTTATGTGAGGAACAAACGGAACAAATAAAAACCGAGCGAAATTCATAAATTCAGGACTGTGAGGGCCACTGAATGTACATACCTAATTTAAAGCTCCTAGCACAATTTGGAGGGAAGTTATGCGAGGAAAAAACTCAAAAAAAACATATTTGGGGCTGTGAAGGGATGAAATTGGGCTGAAAAGTCGAAGCCCCCAAAAGGTAAGTCTAGGGTAACTACTGAATGTACATAACCGAATTTTAATTTCCTAGTTCAGTTTAGAGGGGAGGTGGGGGAGGAACAGCCCCTTTCTTAAGGTCAAGAAGGGAGAACCCCTCATATCTCCTCTCTTATTTGCCTAAGGAGATTGATTTTTGCATATGTTATACAACTTTGGATTCTCTATAGATGGACTTGAAAAAGAAACAATTTTTGTGTTTTTCGTTTCTGAATAACCCCTCCCCCAAAATAGGAGAAAACTGAATTTTTGACCTGGAAAAATACGAATCATTTTGAAAATGAAGTGAAAATTTCGAACGAAAATAAAAATAATAAAAGCATAAAAAATTTCAGAATTTGAAAAAAGCATTTATAGAAAAATACGAAAAATTTTGGAAAATGTCGAAACATGGAAATTTTAGGGGAAAAACTGGAAAAAAAAGAAAAATTTCGGGATGTTTTTAAATCATTAGGAAAGGCTCTTTTCAATTTTTCTAATTTTTCCAATTGTTTTGAACAGCTTGAAATTCTTCCGAATAACACTCAGTTTCTTCCCTGGGGAGCAATACTCACTTACCTTCCTCCCCTCTCCCACCAATACCCACTTTACTGCGGCTCCAAGTACACCGAATGCTTTATTTTCATTCAAAAAAAATTAAATGTTGTGTTTCATTCTATTCAATATTCTTTATAATTTTCCGAATGTGAATTTTCGAAGGCGGAAAATTATGAAGAATATTTCCAACGAGTTGTTCGGAAAGTCTACATCAGGAAAATTGTTAACAATATTTACGAAGTGTTCGGAGGTTAATATTCGTCATAATTTTACGAATGCCGAATTTCCGAACGCTTCTCCATTTTCCCGAATAATTCGCAATGTTTCCAAATTGTGATGGTGGGGGGTGACTCACCCTTCAGCCTTGTTTGAAATTCCTTCTTTTGCGAAATAAGTGACACCTTACCTAGTATACCCGCGATAAGGAAGGTTTCATTCGTTTATTGTATAATTTTAAAAAACGATTTATGTTCGTGTAATAATTCTGCAACAACTAACTATAACTACAACAGCTGTAACAACGACGAGACGATTCGACGCGACATACACGACATTAGAATAAAAGTGGGTACTTGTTATAGTTGCTACTTGAATAGGTAGTTCACCAATTCCGCATAAAATTTCATTTTCATTTTTTTTTTCTTTTTTTTATCGTCTTGGCGAATAAAATCCTTGGCCGTATGATAAAGGGCACATTGTGCTACGCTGGTACGTAAGGTATTCATGCATGTACGATACGTGGTAATAATATGTACATTGTACGTATTATATATACTCGGTATAATTGTGGAAAGTATCATTGCTGTATTTGCATTATATTTATATAGGCAATCGCGAACTGTTGTCGCTTCGTCGTGTCGGTCGTTTTGCATGCAAATAAATAAACAGTAGATACGCTACGCTGTACGAGTATGTGGCTATACCCATCTACAACAGAAGTACTTATGTATACTTGAACTGTACACGAGCCCACGTTGGCATTCGACGCGAAATAAACTCGTAACCATTATAAATCCATTTGTTTTAATTAAACGTTAATGTTGGTATCTTGGTAACCAGTTTAAAAAGTCGCACGGCAGACATTGTGCTGCATGTTTCATGTATCTCTTTAAGTACATATACGATACGTAGTACGAAGTTGGAGCTTCTACAATTGTAGTATGTACCAGAGTATTGCACGGATATATGTGGATAATATCATAAGCGGATAATGGGTAGCGGATATGGATATGGTTTTATACGCTTTTACACGTCAATTTTTTATTTTAGAAATTTAACAAAACAAAGGAATTCTCAGTTTTTTAGAAGGATTAGAGCGATTTTCCATATTTTTTCCTTCAACGCTGATGCTTCTAAAATTGAATTTTTTTGTTCATAAGTTTATTGTAAGCATCTGGCTCATTCCATGTCAAAGTGACCCAAAAAGTAACTAGGATGTTTCCATTTCACTCATACTTTTTTTACGAGTTCCTCTCAGTCGTCGTCTAGTGAAAAAATAACCGTCATCTTGGCCTTAACATTTCATGGTAGTGGGAGGGTGGTCTTGACAATTTTCGAATAGTCGTGATTTTTTGCCAAACGTTTGACTTTGCTGGTTCATATATCAAGTATAGTTAGACTTAGTATAAATCTTTTTGCGCGGTTTTGTTGAAAATTCAATGGAAATTCAAAATTGATGTTCAAAATTTTTAAATCTTAAATTTAAACTTTTGGAATGAAAGCTCTACTTTTCATGATGAGTATAAAGTTTGAAAGCTGCCGTTTAACAATCTGAAAATATTACCACAAATAGAACTTTTTATGCTAATTTCAACTGATTAATTTTGAAAATGGAATCTTAAAACTCGGAATGGGGGGAGGGAGCAGGGGTTCTCAATGTTGGTTAAAATTTTAAAAATTTTACCAGTAAAGTGACATATGTATTTCTACTAATTCGAGGACGCTAAGTTTGATTTTGGGCTTCATTTTTTGATTCGAGCCCTCTAAACATCCTGATCAGCCTCCTCAATATGGTTACAATTCCAAAAAATTGAAAAAATGAATTGATACATCGATTGGTACCAACTTGAGGTCGCTGAGCATGAATATTCACTTATTTTTAGAGTTCATTCCCCATTTCCTCCCCTTCCCAGCCGCCTGAAAATGGGAAAAATAATGGAAAATGATTAAAATGACATGACGAGTAGCCTATTGATTGTTACTAATTTGGTACCACTGAGATGGAATGTCAACTTACATTTTCAATTCGACCCTTTTTACTCGCACTTTTTCAAAGGCCAGTTTGAATCCTTAAGGAGTCAAATCAAGTGTTCGCAAAAAAAAAAAATGTTGAGCGAAATCAAATGACCTGAATTACTTGTGGGGTCGTTTTGACATGGAATGAGCCATCCACCATTTTGTTCAAGCCTTTTGTTTGAATAATTAAACGGCGATATTGGCTGCTTTTCAATAATTTAGTTGGAAATTTAATGCAAACTAAAATAAAGTGTGCTTGGTATTGATAAAAATTACATACATTGAACTTCGGTGAAAATGTTGGTTTTTGATCGTTGCAACATATATATTTTGTTAATCTATTCAACACAAAATAATCGCTCTAATCCTTCTAAAAAAAACTGAGAATTCATTGTTTTGTTAGATTTCTAAAATGAAAAAATGACGTATAAAAACGCATAAAACCGTATCCAAATCCGCTGTATTCGCTTATCCGTTGTAGTTGCGGATATGATATTATCTGCATATATTCGCTGGTGGATGTATCCGTGCAGTACTCTGATGCGTACATGTCAAGTATGTTAACAATTCAAAATATTGAGGGTGATGGCTGGATACTGGATACAGCCAAGGGCCTGGGAATAGGATAGCAAAGACAGTACGCAAAGGGATCCTGCCTCGTTGGGAATAAAGCTGGAAAAGAAAAATTAAAGAAGGAAAAACGAAACGAAGATGAGAAATGTGGGAAAAGGATCCAAGAAACCACATTACAATGCAGTTCTTTCCCGACTTGAAGAGGATCAAACTAGAGAATGGACTAGTCGTCAGTACACTCATGACTCAGTTATTCACCATACACGGAGGTATGGAATCATACCTAATGGAGGACAGTCCCATAGAAGACATGTTACATGTTCTGTGGGACTGTCAGAACCCAGAACAGATCCTAGCTCGAGAAGAGCTAGAAAGTCAGCTGAACCCCAGGTTTTGACTGTGCCCCCTTCCAGCTCTCTTGGAGCAGGCAGGGTCTCGGCCTATCCGTGAAGACGTGTCAGCTTAATGTGTAAAAAGCAAGGTTGACTTTTCAAGTATTCGAATGCGATGTGGCCAGCTAATAGTGAGATCAGATCTAGCAAGTGGTACATAGTACCTATAGATAAACGGGCAAGGATAGCACAATTAAGATCCTACCAGAGCTGAAGTCAAGAATCCGAGAGAGAATCCCTGACTTCAAGTATATATACACCCGATTTTGACCTTAAACACCTAGACTGGACTTAGATTTAAGTAAATTTATAAGTTTGTTAGCCGAAGAATCGAATATTTTGTTTGTTAGTAATTTAAGAGATAATAAGTTACTTTAGTTTTAAGTTTAGATTAAGATTATAATAGGGTTAGAATTGGCAGTTGCTGAGAAGTGTAAATTCCTGATAAAACGAAAGTTAGGTGCGGGGATTATGTGGAACCAAAAAAAAAATCGTGTTCTCAGCAGTTGATAGATCAACAAAACGAGATTTGTCGACGTGACGGTAGCGTGTCGTTCGCGTGTGCATGTATCTCTACCTAGTACCTACATACATATTTCTTCGCACAGAAGGGGTAGCAGTGCGGTGGAGGCAGAGGACGTGGTGCATTAAACGTATGGCTGAGCATACGAGATCCAAACATGTACAATATGTATTGCGTCTACAATACGTACAATACTTGTTTACTCATTACTTTCGAACAATACAATGTCATTAACACAGTAGCACCTCCGTCACCGCCGCCACCACCACCATCACCATCGAACCTCGAAGCTAGTTCTGTAATGAGAAATTATACTTACTAGTGGCTTAAATTTTTACGACGAAGCAATTAGGTATATATGTGTATTTCGCCGTCGACCCTCTGCCTCTTTCACAGTCTTTCTGTCTCGCGCAAACTGCGCCGACCACGTTTTAATTGACATATTGGAAATTTAAAAACAACCGGTTACCAGCCAGTTGTCGTAATTACACGTTTCCCTGAGGCAGGCGCTAAGCTTGGCGCTGTGTGTACTTAAGAGGGCGCAGCGCCCGGCACTATGTGTTATGGTATGCGGTGCGGCGCGACGTCTAGTTAGGTATAAAGCTGTAATGCACATCGAAGCGTGCTGCGTACCTAAGTGCAATGTAATTGTACCTTGCTCTATAATATTATGCGAGTTAGTACATGCGCGCATACCTGCGTATACGTATAGTCGAATTAATATGAATTTATACCTAGATGATGATGGTGATGATGATGATGATGCGATTGATGGAGGTGGTGGTGGTATGAAGTCTCATCAACGTATAATATTTGTGTATAGATAGGTAGTTGTCAAGTATACCTATATAGGCGAGGTACGCATGTACCTGTGTACGTCGTCACTTATTGTCACGGACAGGCGGCGACAGCCCCGTCACCCAATGACGACAACCTAGCAGAAGAGATAATTATTTCGAAATCGTTTGTCATTCTGACCAAAGTGCTGATTAACGTTTTCATATCAGTGTCGCACTTACCACCAATATTTTTTTGTGTGTGTGCATGTGTATGTGTAAGATGCCCTATGTAAAGTTGTTGATAGTGAGCACCAGATAGAGGTTCTAACTGCCTCGGTATCCAGTACCTGCTATCTAGCTACCTATTGCCTCTAGCATACGTCACGATTATAGCACCTACATACATATATTTGTACCTACTTACTATATTTTTTTGGTTAGATTTTATTTTGGTAAAATGAGACGTTACACATGTCTGAATATTTGTTATTTTATGCATGGCAAAAGAAAACTAACAATATGTAAAACTGAAAATTCTTCAATACAAAATACTATTTTTAATGTAATGCTGATATCAGCATTTGAAGTAAGTATAGGATTTGATATGAGAATAGGAAGGTCAAATCATCATATTTTGTTGATCGGCTTGAAAAGAAAGTGAAACTTCCTACGCCATTTTTTATGCATATTTCTGTACCTCACTCAAAAATGTCAATTTGAACTCCCCCCTCTCCTATTGGGATTCATAAGGTACCTGGAGTTATATTTGTACCATATTCTCTCAATTACTGGATCATATTACCTGTGTTTTTAAGCAATCCAGGTCAAAAATGCTAGTTTTGAACATGGACCCCCACACCCTTTTGAAGTACAAACCTCCCTCCCTTTTCCTCTCTTCTTCCTTCCAAGGTCCATAATGGGCTTGGACTCGCGTCAGTAGTGAATTGGAAATCACTAGATCAAATTAATTATATTTTTTAGTGCCTCTCTGGCAAATTTTTATCAATTTTATATTTGACTGCCCCTCTCTCCTCTTCCCTTTCTGAGGTCCAAATGTAGTTAGGAGCCTTGTCAGCTCCGAATTCAAAATCACTAGGCTGAATTATCCGCGTTCTAATACCTCACTTGAAAATGTTGTCAATGTTGAATTTGGGACCCGCTTCCTTCCGCTGGTCCAAATAGAGTTTGGAGCCATATGAGTACCGAATTTGAAATCGCAAGGTCGAATTACCTACGTTTCGATACACCACTCCAAAATGTAAATTAAAAAATTCATCCCTCCTTGCCTCCCTGCCTACCGCCCTTCCTTCGTTCATATTTGGCTTGGACTCATGTCCGTGCCGAATTAAAAATCACTACATCAAATTAACTATATTTTTATGCCTCACTCGAAAATTTTTATTAATTTGAACTTTGATTGCTCCCCCCCCCCCCCTTCTGAGGTCCAAATGTAGTTAGGAGCTATGTTAACTCCGAATTCAAAATCACTAGGTCAAACTACCTGAGTTTTGATACGTTACTCGAAAATGTTCTCAATTTTGAATTCGGACCCTTTTCCTATCGCGGGTCTAAATATAGTTAGGAGCCGTATCAGTGCTAAATTCGAAACCACGAGGTCGAATTACGTACGTTTCGATACTTCGCTGTAAAATGTAAATTTTCAATTTCACTCCTCCTCCTCCCCCTGCTTTCCCCTGTTACCGTTTCTTCCTTAAGGGTCCATAATGGACTTGGACTCATGTCAGTACCGAATTAGAAATCACTACATCAAATTAACTATATTTTTATGCCTCACTCGAAAATTTTTATTAATTTGAACTTTGATTGCTCCCCCCTCCCCCCCTTTCTGAGGTCCAAATGTAGTTAGGAGCTATGTTAACTTCGAATTCAAAATCACTAGGTCAAACTACCTGAGTTTTGATACGTTATTCGAAAATGTTATCAATTTTGAATTTGGACCCTCTTCCTATCGCGGGTCCAAATAGAGTTAGGAGCCGTATCAGTGCCAAATTCGAAACCACAAGCTCGAATTACGTACGTTTCGATACTTCTTTGTAAAATGTAAATTTTCAATTTCACTCCTCCTCCCCCCTGCTTTCCCCTGTTACCGTTTCTTCCTTCAGGGTCCATAATGGGCTTGGACTCACGTCAGTACCGAAATGGAAATCACTCCATCAAATTACCTATGTTTTTCTACCTCACCCGAAAATGTCAATTTTTGATTCAGACCTTCCCCCTTTCTGAGGTCCAAATGTAGTTAGGAGCCGTGCCAGCTCCGAATTTAGGATCTTTAGGTCAAATTAAATGCGGTCAATTTTTAATTCCGACCCTTTTCTTTCCACAGGTCCAAATACAGTCTGGAGCCGCGTCAATGCCGAATTCGAAATCAAGAGGTCGAATTACCTTTATTTTGATACCCCACTCCAAAATATCAATTTTGAATTTCATTTCTACCTCTTTCCCTCCCACTCCTTTCTTCTGGGGCCCTTAAGGGATTAGGAGTCAGATTTACTTGATCAAAATAAGTAATTATGTTTTGATACTTCGGAAAATATGGTCGATTTCAGGTTTGAACCTCTCCTTCTCAGGTCCCGATGTAGCTAGGAACCATATCAGTACCAAATTCGAAATAACAAGGTCCATTTCCTATGTTTGGATTTCGCCTATTCATATTTAGACTACAAATGATTTAAAAAATGGATTCCGGGTTTTGTTCAGCACTAGCAATGTACTTCGGGTGTTCGATGTGCTTCCTCTGCTGGTCTTTTTAGCTTCGTATTTGGTTGCTGGAATCTTTAGGTAACTTTTTAATATATGTAGTACGTTGAAAAGGTACTCCTTAGTTTGCTAAATTTTTCTTTTACGTAATTGTATTCTCGGGTGAGTAGCTTAAGGAAGTGGTGGGCCGAAGGAAATGTTAGCTACATTCGTCGACGTAATGTTTCAAAAATAACACAGATAATATAAGTGATTACGATATGTGGTTGGCGCCTTTGATTGTTGTGACAATGTAGATACACGCAAAGAATGACTGATTGTTTATTGTTCATATCTATCTGAGTGTATATGTAATTGTACTTACAAGCAGGTATTTAGGTAGGTGGGTGAGTAAGTGAGTAAAACGGCTATGTACGAGGTTTATGAGTATGATGAAGGCGCGCCTCGTACTTATCATCAATAAAAATAAAAAAATTATCGTAAAAAGAAAAACAAACAAATAACACTAAACTGAACTTGAAGACGAGCCCTATTGAGCATGCAAGAAATGGTTAATAATGATTTGATGTGTGTAAAACGTAAAACGTATATGTCTTACCGTTTTACATATGGCTAGCTAATTGTTTACCTACTTGGATTTGATTAATTAGTTGTGCTATACCATCAGCTCGAGATAATAAGTTTGAAAAGATTGACTGGTGTGGGGAAACTCTTGAGATTTTATTTCATTTAACTGTATGCGATAATTTTAGATGTTGTATTTCTTGTATACTTGCCTCCTTTGTATTCATTTTTTCGGTGATAAAGTAGGATTGAATTAAAAAAAATATGTAATATGCATACTGTGTGTCAATTCGCAGAACATTAAAGTAACTGATTCTAAGAAACTATTCTGAATAATTGAAAATAATTAGGCGAGTTTGTTTACGTACATTAATTATTCGAGGAAGTAATCGAAATGACGATATTGGAAAAGCCTTCCTGAATGATGGGTATAGTGTTCAGACGTATTGGACGAGTTGTGGTGAATAATTTGGGTAATTTACAGGCGTGTTTGACTGCTTATTTGACTGAAATAAATTAGGAAAATTCCTCCCACCGCCTTTTTAATGCAAAGAAATTTCTGCGAATTGTACGAATTTAGAAAGCTCTGCACATGTACCAGTATTGTCGAATTATTTCATCTGTTCGCCCATAATGTAAGGAGTAATTTGACGACTGATTCATAATCTTGAATGTATTTAGACGCAAACCAGCTTACGTGGTATTTTTTCTACCCCCCCCCCCCAGAAACACTTCTCTTTCTTAGAAAAGCACGTATCTCCGCTCCTATTGGTTTTACAAAAAAAAATTTCAAGTGAAAGTTTCTTCTTGAAAAATTCTCTAAATTTTTGGTAATAACAAAAATTGCATTTGGAGTGAGCCTTGCGTCCCAAATTTTAAAAATATGTTCATCGAAATACTCAAAAATCAGGTTATTCTCCTTTATTATGAAAAATACCAAACATGACACAAAACTAGTAATCGTAATAGGTAAGTATTTAGAATAAAACTTTACAACTAGCATGGGGTGATCGTAATATCCCTCCCCACACCCTCACTCCTAACTGGCAACCCCTCCTTACCATGCCAACGTTCAAAATGAGTGATTCGACCCTGTCTGCAGATTGACAAAATTCATCATGGAACATTGTTGACGATCTCCAAAAATTTAGTGTGTTGATGAAATTTATGTTTATGTTGTTCGATAGTATTTTTTCTGCAGCTTACGATTTTGTATTTGTTTTTATGTTTTGCTGTGTTTCAAGCCGAGTAATAAGCGTTTGAAGTAAGTACTTTTCCTACACTTATTTGTTACATCACGTGGACTTATAAAAAAAAGGGCCAATTTGGGCAAGAAAACTTCTACGCAAATTTCTTCCTTAGAGTATGTATTTTGACCCACAAGTTTCACTTTTTGCCCGAAGGTACCTCCGCTTGAAAAAAAATTTTAAATATGTCCAAAAACCTTGATTGAATTCTGAAAAATTGAAATTTGCAACTTTAGCTCAAAAAATGTAATTCTCATTCAGTGGGTTTATTTTGATTTCACTAGCAGAATATTTACAAAATATGTTGTATTTTTCATTTCAAGAATGGCAGAAATGTAAATCAAGTATCGAGATTTATTCACTCATATAAGAAATTTTAACGAAGAGAACACCGCTGAAGAGTCGGAAGAAGATATGGAAGCATTAGATTAAATTATCTAAAATCGAAAAATTTTGCAATAAATGTTTCAAAAATATATAATTGTTGTACATTTCTCAAGTATTCTACACAATGTCTTCACCCCCCCCGCTCAGGTCCCATTTGTGTTTTCAGTAAAATGGATTTTGGAACCGTGTTCAGTAGTTTCAAAAACATATATATCAATACTTCACACAAGTAATTAAAGTTTTAGAACTCAAGAAAGTCAAGTTGATGGAAGGCATTTTTTGATATTTTTTTAGATTACTTCATACATTTTTTAATGTCAAATAGGAACTGTTGAAAATTGGCCCTTTCAAAAATTCCCCCCATCCCGCAAAAAATGAAAAAAAGTGTAAACTTCGTTGGAATACACGATTTTTATAGTGGAGGGGGAGAGAGATCATTAAAGCAAAAGGTCGCGAAAAGTCACTATTTTTGAGTATAAAATTTTGGTGGGCTCTATGTTAGCTCGAAAAGCAAAATCGATGAAAATTCTGTTTACTCTCCCCGGGGGAGGGGAGGTTATTTCAAATTTTTGGTGAAATGATCTTAGAAACCATGTTTAGAATGGTCAAAACCATATAATTTGATATCTCACTTATTAAATGAAAACTTTTTGAACTTTGCCCCCTCCCACTGGTACTTCAGGGTTTTATTGTTGAAATGACTCCAAAAATGGAATCAGTGCCTCGAAAAACTCCCATATTCCCAATTTCAGAATTTTGGCCACCTAGAATGTCTCAGGGACCACTGGGTGACGGTGGTCAAGTAATAAAATCACCGTCATTTCGACCTCAACATTTCATTGGGAGGGGGGTGGCGCTTACACTTTTCGAATAATCGGGATTTTTTGTCAAAAAGCTCAACTTTGATAGCTCATATTTGAAGATTGGTTGGGCTTAGGATAAATTTGTTTGCACTATTTTGTTGACAATACAACGAGGGTGAAAAAATTTCCACGAATATAACTTTTTATGCTAGTTTCAACTAATAAATTTTCAAAATAGGATCTCCACACCCCTGGGAGGCAAAGGGTTTCTCAATATTGGTCGAAATTCAAAAAAATAGCAAAAATGATGTGACATATGCATTTGTATGTACTCAGGGTCGCTGAGTTTGATTATTGGTTTATTTTTTTGATGCGACTCCTGTAAACACCCTCACCGGCCCTCTCGATGGGATCAAAATTTAATAAAACTGAAAAAATGAATTGACATATGATTTGTTACTAATTTCAGGTCACTGAGCAGGAATATTCACTTTTTTTTTTAGGGTCTGTCTTGAGATCGAATATCAACGTACTTCCTCCATCCGACTCTTCTGTGCTTACATTTTTCAAATTTTTGGTAATTTGAAGGTCAGTTTGGAGCACGAAGGAGTCGGATCAAGAAAGTAAGTTGATATTCGATCCTAGCGGATTCACCAAGCACGGGAACAACTATGTCTTGATAAACGCAGATTATGGAAAATTGCATCATGAAGGGTGGAGGGGTTGAGGTGACGAGTGGTTCACGCGCTTGAAAGGATTTTTAGAGATCCTCAACTGTGGTTCCATTATGAAATTTTTTAATCTGTAGACAGCATCGAATCGCTCATTTCGAACATTGGTATGGGGAGGAGGGGTAACCGAATGTGGATAACGGGAGGGAAATCGCGGTCAACATGTTGAATGTAAAATTTTATTCTAAATACTTTTTGTGATTACTAGTTTTCTGCTATGTTTAAGATATTTTTTCATGACTCGTATTAGGTATGGGTACTTACCAATATCGTGATTATCTGTGACTTATTGGCGAATAAGTCTACCTTCTACAAATCTACTTACATCTATGTGTAAATATTGATTTAAAATTTTAAAATGAAATACCAGCTAAGCCATCGTCGTTATTCCACATACGTCATACCCATCGTTTATTGTGGTACGTTGCGCCGGCGTTAACACCAACTTCACGATTATTATAACCTTGCTGTCGGATTACGTGTATTTTTGGCGGTATTTTTTTTTATTTTTTTTTTTTTTGTACGATTGTAGTACGCTCTCTTGCGTGCATTTTTATTCTACGTAGGTTGCTCGTATACACGAGTCTCGAGAACAACACAATAAGACCATAATTGCGAGTTGCGAGGCGGTGGCGCTACGCTGGCGATTTCGTGGTATGGTTAAGATAAGGAAGCGCGATGAAGTGGCTGCGGTTTGTATGGCACTCGCTGTGTGACTGTACGATTACAGTGTCTTTGACGCCGACTGAGGACCAGTACAGGCTGTTCGCATACTTCAACTTTTTGTGTATTAAATGGTCTTCGGTATGTATTGTATGTACCGCATGACGCCTCGATAATTAGTCGGATAGCTGAAAGAGTACGAAAAACAAATGGAATGAGTTGACAAGTCGTTATAAAAATGTCTGCGTATTGCCACCATCGACATTGCATTATATCGAATTCTTAATTGGTGATCAATTGATCATGATCAATTTCAAGAGTATAAAGTTAACGTACGTGTTGTTTGTGGAAGTTGTAGAAAATTTTTAATGATGTGTAGGAGTCGATTTTGATGAGGAATTTTTGATTTATTGCTGGCCTAATCGCTTTCTCCTAAAAAAGTAATACTGTGTATCCTTTAGAGCCTAAAAACATTCAACTATGCACTCCATTTAAACAGCCAACTTAACATCTTTCATCCTACAGTTGCGTAATTTCCATCCATCCTAGTTATAGTATATGTATATTGTATATATAAGGCATTTTTTTGTACCTAACATTGAGTAGTCTTGTTTTTTACTCGAATAAAAGACATTCTACTCATCTTTGTAGCGGAAGGTGTCTATTTCCTCTCAGCAGGTATTCAGTCTGAGTGAGACTCCGTCAAAGCAGTTACCCTGTCTAAGGGGAACTAGGTCTTATATCTCACCACAGCAGTTACCTCGTTTATGTGAGATACCATCCGAACGGTTACCCTATCAAAGTGGAATTGAGGAGTTGTAAATATGGAAGGCACTCCGCACAAAGCACCGCCTTTACGGTCTACCCGTGCAGCATTTCCGATTTATACATCGTCGACATCTTCATGGTGGCTGGACGAGGGGGGAGGGGTCGGTAGTGAGCACCCTTATAATTTTCAGATGATAGCAATTCTTTATCAAACAGCTAATCTTTGAAAGCTCTTATTTCAAGATTGGTTGGACTCAAAAAAAATCTATTTGCGAAGTTCTATCGATAATTCAATGGAGATTTAAAATTCTTGTTCAAAATTTTGAAAGCTCAAAATTTAAACTTCTGAGATGAAAGGTCAACTTTTTGTGGTAAGTATCAAGGTTGAAAGCTAGCATTTCCAAAATTTGAAAAATTACCATGAATAGAACTTTTCATACTGACTTTAACCAACTCATTTTCAAAATGGGATTTCACCACCTCTGGTAGGCACAGAGGTTCTCAAAGTGACAAGGGTTAAAATCTGTAATCAAGTTGAATAAAGATATTGATATTGGTAATTTTACAAAATTAAACTTCTTTTTGAAACGAAATTTTAAAGGCTATGAGTCAAAACAAGCGAATCCCTTAAACGAAGAACAAGTGTGTACGAGGGACGTTCAAAAAGTAAGGTTCCCTATTTTTTTTTTTTTTTTTTTCAACTATTAAACTTTTATTTATTTTTCAATATAATTACCACTTAAATTTAAACATTTATCTAACCTCTAAGTTAATTTCGAAATACCCTCCTTATAAAAATTTCCTTCCAAATTTCGGATGTATTCAAGAACAAAATTTCGTAGTTCGGGTTCTGTTTCAAATTTTACTCCTCCGAGCTCGAGTCTTCAAGTGAGGGAATAAATGGTAATCACTCGGGGCAAGGTCCGGACTATAG
>FIZR01002196.1:0-33959 GCA_900060175.1 Ferrisia virgata
CCATAACTACGAATGTTAGGGGTATGGGGGGGGGGGGCGTTGTCAACATTTTTTGCAGAATTTTTTTTACATCAGGTTACACCATCTGGAGGCATTAGATCAAAAATCAGGGCTGGGTCCAAAATCCTGTTCTTTGTTTACATTTTTTGCCTAACACGAAAATTGAAGTAGCTGTGAGCATATTTTTGTGTAAAAAATTAGTGTGGAGGATTGCTTCAGTGATCTCCCGGCGAAGGGTTAATTAGTAATCAATCAAAACAAAACGTAGTCACGTATCGCTAACAGTACTAAAAATACACGAGAAAAATTTCAATTTACCTAGACAAATTTGGATTTTGTGTGAAAATCAGGTATAATAAAACATTATATTTCCAACAATTACCATAACTACGAGAGTTTGGGGGGGGAGGGGGGTAGTCAACATTTTTTCCAGAATTTTTTTACATCAAGGTACACCATCTGAGGGCATTAGATCAAAAATCAGGGCTGGGTCCAAAATCCTGTATGGTTCTGATGCTTCGGAGAGAAAGCTTACTGTGCGTGTAGTTCGAAAGGCTCCCGAGAGCGTTCCCAGTGTAAAACACTCAAAATTCGAAAAATCTGCTAAAATCGAACATTTTTACACGGTTTTTTGAGAAGTTTCGACCACCTGTGCAACCGAGTTTGCCAAAAATGAATACGTTAGGTAGATGCACATTAAAAAAAAAAAAACGTTTTTGGTATATTTTTTAAAAGTGGTCGAACTTCGCTAAATTTGAAAAGGCCAAAACCACGATAAGGAGTGCACCAAAATTGGTGAAAAAATTATCGTAAATACACCTCTTTGAGATGTAACGTTTTGCCAAAGAGCCGGAAAATTTCATTCGCTTCGGTTGAAATGAAAAATTATTGAAAATAATGCAATAAAATGACCATAACTATGAATGGGGAGGGGGGCGGTGGGGCAGGTCAAAATTTTTTCCAGAATTTTTTTACATCAATGTACACCATTAGAGGGGGGGGAAGGATTAGATGGAAAATTGGATCCGGCGCGAAACTTACCCCTCATTCGGTTACATCTGTTTTTAAAAATTCTCCAAAAATTCAAAAATGAACTTGAGAGGTTGAAAATTTGGTTCCGGGGGTTTTTCGACGTGCTCTTTCAAACAAGCTAAGTTTCGTTCAAATTGGAGGGACACAAATGAGAAGGTTCGCTTGTACATATCTGCTATCTCTGTATTGCTCGACATTGTCGATGCGGTCGTTATCACTTGGACTACTGCAGAACGATAGGTACGAGTAGTTAGTTGGTAGGTAGAGAGAGAGGTACGCTGTGTGTTTCTGTTATTGACCTCATTTTTGTTTCGATTCAACTCTTGAAGTTACATTCATTCGTACGAAACTACGAATACAAATCGACCCACCATCGTGGCACGAGTTGTACCTATTTGAAATGCACGAATGGTACACGGTGGCGGTGAAGCGAGTCACAGCGTTTTTCCTACCTTGAAGATCGTACGTAGACCAACCACATGGTTAAGAATCGTGTTTTTTTTTTCTGATGTAAACACATACACGAGTGTGTACCGAAGACACTGGCCAGCCAAGTTGAATAATACGCATACTCGCGCCTTCCATTATCAGTACACAAATACACACACACCTGTCGGTATGTTATTTATTGTATAGAAATGAGAGTATACGCATACGCTGTACAGTCTCGTGAGTGTGCTATACTCACAAAATGAGAATGCAATGCTGTATGCAGCGTGTATCGTGCGTAATATTATGTTGGTAACACTGTAAAGCTCGCGCGATCTTTCATTTACGTTCACGTTTCGTTGATAGTTGGTTACTACGCGAAGAAATTACTCATAGCGGCTTTTCGAATTACATGAGACGGTTGCGAATTTATTTTCGCTCTTAATTAGTAATTATCGCTTATCAGTTTAGTATTGTGCGGTATTCGTTGTGCGAATCGTTTTCCTATCATTCGCACGTATAGTGATAGATGAGAAAAAAAGAAAACCAAGATACGTTTTGTGTCACGTTAAATTTCGTAATTAAATAAGTTTCAAAATTCGGTCCATTATACATTCATCGATGCAGGACTACAAAACGCCCAAGAAGAAGTCGCCCACCGCGGCGGTCATCAAATTAGCCAGATATTTGAAATTAAAATGCAAGGTAATGATAGATGACGGTGATTCGAATAAATAAAATTATTTTAACAACTGTTCTAGGTATAAAATTTCCCCTTGCCTGTTCATTACTATTATTCGGTGTGTATTGGTTTCCAGCAATTAAGTGTTGATCTACGCTCGATAGTCTTTATCTTTCCTAAGTAGGATTTCAGCCTTTATTATTTTTTGTTCGCGATATTTTCACATTACAAGGTCGAGTCGGGTCGCTCGCTAATCGTTAAAATGCTGGTATTAACGATTAATGAAATTTTTGATTATTTATCAACGAAGAGAGCAAAATAAAAAAAGAACAGTCGATTTTAATCACCTTATGTTATCAGTTCACTGAATTTGAAATGTGAAAAATTATTGCTCGATGTAAATTGTGAAGCTTGTAAATAGGCTGGAAAGCTAAAATTGAGCGGATTTTATTTTTTTCGATGTGATTTGTGGTTGAAAAACCGCGAAGATTCGAAGATTCACTCTTCTCATTCTTAGTGTTCGAAAAAATAATTCGTGATGATGAATTCGTAGTTAATTTTTCGTAAAAGTTTACGAGTGCCGATTAAAAAAAATATGGTACGATGATCTTATTCTTTCGATTTCAAGTTCGAATTGTATAAATATTTATTGTAGTTTATTTTTCATTTCCACAACTAGTTAGCTGTACAAAGGTACTTGTTGCTGTGTATTATATTTTTTATTATGTAATGTGATCGGTTATCATTGGAATGTTCGAAATATTCAGTTGAGCGAAGATATAACTGTGTACTTTTGAAGCTGAAAATAGACATTGGAGTTGAAAAAAACGTGGTAAAAATTTCAGCCCCTTATTTCTTGCAGAAATTTCTATTCGAATCTAAAACGGTTCAAAATTCAAGTAAAAAATTAAAAAAAATATTATTTGAAATAGTTTTAGTACAACTGGTTTTACTCGTGAAGAACATTTCAGACGATTTTCCTAACATGAACTTGCTTTATAAGGCCATATAAAATGTACATTTTTTCGCTTATTCGTGTATTTTCAAAAAAAAAAAAAAAAAAATTGTTGAAAAATCGAAAAAAGAATTCAGACAGTGGGTTACTTATAAAAAGAGAAGATTACCAATATTACGATGCATGTAGCTGATTAGAGGCGTTTTTCTATTCCCTGCTCCTTTGTTAGAGGGTTCTCATTTAGCTGTATTTGTGCCATTTTTCCAAATTTTCACGAATTTTATACTCCTATTGAAAACAAAGGCTAGTTAAGTTATTATATTGATTGATAAACCTCTCATTTTATGTCCCCAGTTATTTGAATTTTGTTCCAGATTTTTTAGCATATATATTTTTTTTTTTATCGAAAATATACGAATATGTTAAAAATTGGCACATTTTATACGACCCTATAAACGAGGTTTACATTCAAAAATCGTCCGGAAATGATCTTTGTATTTTTGGAGTGTTACGTCACAACACTAAAATCCGTTCATTGCAGAAATCATTTGCGCGGACCTGACAATTTCTCATGGATGATAAAAATTGAATTTTCTATGAAAATTGAGGTTTCAAATTGAAAAGCCATATCAAGTACCCAACAGTGTTTCCAATTTTTTTCTCAATCAAAAATATATATATTTTTTTCAAATTTTCAACTTCAAAAATAATACTATATTTATTTTAACTTATCTCTATAAGCCTGGCAACTGGTTTCCAAAAAAAAAAGAATAGTTTTAAGAGGTAGAGGTGTGAAAAGGGGTGGAGTGTGAAATAAAATTTATCCGCATATTCGAATTAAGCGCGAAATTTTAACCCATTTCAATAGGTCACACGGCTAGTTCAAACAAAAAATAATTTTAAGGGGGTGAGGGAAGAAAAAATCTATCCATATTTTCGAATTCAGCGCGAAATTTCAACCTATTTTAATAGTTCGCACGATTAATTTTGGAACGAAAAACATCGAGTTGGAATTTAAGTAATCCAATAATTACGAAAAAAATTAGGTACAACAGAATATGACGATGAAACAAAACGTCGTCCAATCATATTTATCTGTAGGTACCCTTTTCTCCTGTTTCGTTTCGTATTTGATAATCTTGAGAAAAAAAAACTTGACAAATGAAAAAAAAATGAAAATAACATGCGCCGATAAGTTTCCAGAATGATACACTTATTCGTCTTATTGCTCATCTAGGGTTTTTTTTTCATACAATTAGTTTGCTGAAAAGGTTTAGTTTTGCCTGTCGTTCTCGATCATTTTATTCTTACGTTGACGCGATTTATTTATTCGTTTCGAGTAGAAAGAAATATTATTTCACTATGCAATATTTCAAAGTGGAGAAACTCTCCGAAATGATTGGTAAATTTGACAGATCTATTATTACACCGGTGAAGAAGGAAGTTGACAACATCAAGAATTCATTCCTGAATTCAGAAAAGCAGCCGGTATATATTCAAGTTTTGATTTTTTTTACTTATTTATAATTGAGAATGTTTTTCAGAAATGGAACGATAATTAGTAGAAAAATAATCTCGTAAAAAAAAACTTGATCCTGTATAATTTTTTCGGTATTCAAAAAAAAAAGACTTATACTTTGCAATGTTTTCTCAAACATTACTTTTTTCTTTTTTTAGCAATTTTAACAATATATTTTAAAAATGAAAAAGAGTCATCAGAGATCAGTTCCCATCTTCCCATCTTGCTATTTTTTTTCAACAATCCTACTCCCCTTCTCCATTCCGGAGCTGCGGAGTAGCTTTTCAATATATATATAATCCTAAATACTAATTAATATTGCATAAAATCTTGTCGAATAAATTGGAAAATTTTTCATCGTTGTGTAATTAGGTAATAAAAGCTGGTAATAATTTTTTTTTTTTAAGTTTCGAAGTATATTTGAGTTTCTGCGTTTCGTTGTATCATTGCATCTCAATACGATACGACTTTAAAGAGGGTTGATGAGTTGCAAATCGTAAAAATTGACATTTTTTATTGAGAAAAAAAAAAAAAAAAAAACAGTAAAAGAACTTTTTAGCTTAATAATGAGTCTTGAGAATTTTTTTCAGCCTAAAAAAGGAATTCCAATTGAAATTACTCAAAAGTTTCTGAGAAGGTTGAATGATAGTTTAAGGAATTTTAGATTGTTTGGTAGTTGTCTGTTATTGCTGTTTCTTTCAGTTAAATGGCGATCGAATGGGTCTAAAGTGTTCACAGAAAAACTTGACTGCCCTACAACACGAAACTTTCGACTAATCAAAATTTTATCCTTTTCAAATCGGCATTTTCGTCTTTATCAACGGGCGTAAAAAATTTCAAACCAGAACTCCTCCCATGAAAAATGTTTCAAAATTCGAAAAAATGCCCAGCAAATAAGCTGATGGCGCTTTCTATATGTTTAGTATGACGTAAAATTTTAAATAGGGCGAGAATTTATGTATAAAATCGTCATTAACTCGCGAAATTGAGAAACATATTTGGCACAGCGTAGAGTGGTGTCGGCTACCGAAAGGTAAACGAACTTTCACCTACTTTTAGAAGCTCATTTTTTTCAAATGTTTTGTCGATTTTTGGGCGAAAGAAAATTTTCTTCAGTTGAAGTTAACAATTGTCCTGCTTTCCTTTTTAGCTACATTCTCCATGTCATATGGTCAATGGAAACTACGCTATTACGGTCTTCCAGCTTACGGCAGATGTAGGGAGATATCAACAAAATCCGATTCTTTGATCCTATACGACCATTATGATCATTTTTTGGCCATGTCAGATATGTATTTTTATGTATTCTCGCCCGAAATTAAAAATCATTTGCTCAGTTCGCCACCGACCGAAATCGATCAAATTTAAGAAACAAGCTTAGATTGACGACAGATTTGATATTCTGGAGTGGGCTTGACCTCGGGTCAAAATTCGTTTTTTCCCAAATTTGGTGACGAGTTTGCTGAGGGGCTAAAATCGCCGAAAATGTTCCGCTTTGAACCAATCGATAGACAATCCAAAGTTGTATAACCAGGTTGTTCTTCCCCTATCTCCTCTCCAGGTTGACTTGGGAAATGGAAATTTGGTATGTATAGCTCTTAGATGTGTCATTTGGGAATTTCAACTTTTCAGACTCGTATCGCCCTCTTAAATAGCCTTAAAATGTAGTTTTTTCGTAGGTTTTCCTTATTTTTTGAAATTTGTTTTTTCGCGCCTAACACCCTTCCAAATTTATTACAGGTCTTAGATGTGTCTAGTGAGGGGGAGGGGTACTTATTCACTTTGATGTGTACCTGTACCTCTACCATTGTTCAAGAAAAAATGCTTTGTTTTTTTTTTTTTTTTTTTTCGAATCTTATTAGAAAGGGACTATGACGAAAGGCGGTTAAAAATGTATAACAGTTAAAACCAAAAGCTACGTATAAAAAATATTAGTAAAAGGTTGTGAATATTTCAATTTTACATGAACCCTGCTATTGAGCTAGCCCTTTTTTATCATACCTTCAAATACTCGATATCTTGATCGAATAGATTTCCAAAATTAGATCAAATCATGGTGTAAATTTACACCACGTGGAACTCAGATGAATGGTGTAGGATTCTTAATCTGGAATGTATTTAGACAAAAAAAAAGCTTGAGGGCCATTTTTTCTAGCCTGTACTGAATGGTGTAAGTCGGCGTTGATTCCCTTGCATAGGAAATCAAATGCAAAATTATCATCTAGTTATCGAACAATTACTCTAATTTCACCCGGCAGCAAAGTCATGTTACGAATTCTGAACGTCTGGATCAAGGCGTATCTGTACTGGCAAATTCCACCTGAACATGCCGGGTTCATGCCAGGAACAGGCGCAAGGGAGTAGATAATGAATGTCCGGCAAATCATAGGAAAGTGCCGGGAGTTCAACATATCTTTAGCGATGTGTTTCATAGATTTCGCCACGAAGCCTTTGACTGCGTGAATTGGCAGAGGCTTTTCAAAGTTTTAAGAGAGATTAGAGTCTCTGCTCGTATATAATGGATTTGGTGGAGTCCCTTATGTGAGTCCAATTCTACAGTGGTGAGAGTTGATGGTGAAGAATCTGAGGTTTTTCAAGCGGAGCAGGGGGTGCGTCAAGGATGCATATTGTCCCCACGAATCTAGAACATTGGACTGGTGGTATTTCTATTGGAGGAGGAAGAATCTCTTATTTGCGATATGCAGATACCACCTTGATTGCTGCAGATGAAAATGAAATGGCGGAGCTCGTCAACCTGGTAAATATGGCCAGTGAAAAACTTGAACTTTGTATTAATGCATTGAAAACGAAAGTCATGATGCCGGATCGGGCCAAGTGCTTTCCAGTTTCTACAGCTCTGAGCAAATACGAGAAGGTCAACACTGTCGTATATTTAGGCTGCATCATCAAAGCAGATGGAGGCTCGTCGGCAGAAATACGGCGCCGAATCGCTGTAAGCAAATCAGCTATGACCAGACTGCGTAATGTCACATGTAATGACAATATCTCCAGAAAGACAAGGAAGAGACTGATACAACCGCTTGTTTTCTCTGTTTTCCTATATGCTGGAGAAACATGGACGTTGAAGGCGGATGATAAAAGAACAATCGACGCCTTTGAGATGTGGGTCTGGCGAAGGATGCTGAGGGTACCATGGACAGCACAACGAACCAAATTTCAACTTTCAACGAAATACAGGAGCCAGTCAGGCTAAATGTTTCATGCGAGAAACGCATTCTACGGTGTTTTGGACATGTGACCAGGAGAGAAGTTGGAAGCCTCAAAAAAGACATTCTGTGTGTTAAGGCCTCTGGTAAAAGAGAAAGAGGAAGATCTCCGACCAGGTGGTTTGACATCATCAAAGCACAAATGGACTCTGTGGTAACAGCTGCTTCACAGGCACGGAATCGTGATAGATGGCGCGCTCTTTTAGGTGCAATATGGTCGTTAGCAACTAAGACCTACTGATGATTCCCCTCCGAGGATCCACCCCCATTTCTTAGAAATACACGTATCTTTCCTTCTGTAGGTTTTACAAAAAAAATTTTCAAGTAAAAGTTTCTTCTCGAAAGGTTCTCTGCATTTTTAGTCATTGCGAAAATTACGTTTGAAGCAACCTTTGCACCCAAACTCAATGCGAAAAATCAATCTGCAGACAGGGTCGAATCACATATTTTGAACGTTGGTTTGAGCTGGAGAGTTTTCCAGTTGGTAGTGAGGGGCAGGCGGATATTGCGGTGAACATGTTAGATATGAAATATTATTCCAAATACTTTTTGGAATTACTAGTCTTGTGCTATAGATTTGATAGTTTTTATAATAAACGAGAAAAATTTGATTTTGGGCTACATTTTTGAAATTTGGTACGTAAAGGTTGCTCCGAATGTAATTTTTGTAATAACTAAAAATGTAGAGAATTTTTCAAGAAGAGAATTTTACTTGAAATTTTTTTTTATTGGATCAATAGAAAGGGAGATGGGTGAATTTCTGTAAAAATCGGATAATCGCACCTGAGCTTACTTTTGTCTAAATACGTGCATTCCAGATTAAGAACCAGTCGTCAAATTGCTCTTTATATTTAGTGCGAATGGGAAAGATTTTTTTCTACAGTAAATTCGACTGTACTAGAAATAATTATCGCTAGAGCACGATACGTAATTTCTCTCTTTGCGATTTATTTGATAATAACGTACACGTCTGAGAGTAGTAAGTACGTACTACGTAGACATGTACGTTAACTGGAAATTACTCATTCGTAGCACGTTTGTACGATAATAGCTTGTTAAGGATTACATGGTGGATGACCTTAAAATGTAGGTAGAGGTACTTAGACGACAACGACGATGGTAAATATTATTTGGGTGTAGAAAATGCGAATGAACTGAGCTTGTCTGAAGCGAGAAGTTACGTTTACGATTGGCATTTTTCGTATAGTTTACGACGAGTGTGGGCAGAGCCTATACCTACTCGATACTTATGCATATTATAAATAGGTACGCGAAGGTATACGAAGTACGTGCGTCACGTACGCAATAATACGCGTTATATTTAATTTTTTTTTTTTTTACCACCCGTATACGATATTGTAATATATATATATATAGTAGATGTATTCGAAGGACAGCGGAATCGACAATTATTACGCCGGTTGTTGGTTGCCGAATCGTCGCTCCGAGCTTCACATTATATCACGATGAAGCTGGGCACCATTTTTTAGTCGGGAAAAAGTTACCCGTAATGTAAACCTGGTTCGAGTGTTAATCTTTAAATAACGCAAATAAGAGGATTGGAAACGAAATACTCCGTCTGAGGCGAATAATGAAATGATTTTAATCTCGTTTGTAATTTTTCGAGAATTTTCTTGACCGACGTCCAATTTAATCGCGAAAATACAAACGTACGTACGTAGCTAAATCTGCATACGCTCACCTACGTCTATTTTTGGCCAATAAATATGTATCTTCCCTCATCTTCCGTTCTCGTCCCTGTTTACAAACCCATAGACATGAAAATAATGTGCTTTTTACGTGCAGTACGTCGAATTGTATTGAGAAATATTTCAACGTCGTCGTAGCAGTCTCATCGTATTCACCAACATGGTCGTTATTATTATTTTTTTTGTCCCATACGACGATGACAGTGACGAAAATATGGAGTAGGTTTTTCTCGTTTTTTTTTTTTTTTCCTCCTCTTGTTTGCTTGTAATGAAGAGAGTTTAATAATTAATGTCGCGAAGCGCAGCAACGGAATGGACGAAAGACGAGGCGAAGCAGCCAGAAGTGAATTTTATTACCATATGCAAAGAGGTTTTAATTGAGATGTGGTGCTGTTGGTGATCGAATGTTGTGAATGTGAGGATTCGTAATTCTAATCTTAGTTTATCGCCGTTTATTGCAGAGGTATGTGTTTGAATTGATTTTTTTTAAAATTTTATTTCGCACCGATACCACGTTGTTGGCCCATTTATGCCATATTTTGCGATAAATTTTCGTATTCGAATTAATATTGTTGTTTGTAGGTAGGTATAGATCGTATTAATGAAGGTAGCACATTCGTGTATTGTGTTTCGTTGACGACGACGACGACTATAGCGTTAGAACGATTCAAAATGATGCCAAGTGCAATGTCAAGGTTGAGATATGATATGTAAATGGTTGACGTTGTTGTTGTTGTTGTTGATGATGATGATGATGATGATAATAGAGAGAATGCAAACTAACCGTAGACTAATGTTAAAGGCATGGTATAGTATGAACTGTGAACCATTTATAGGAGAGGATTAATTCGAGATCATGACATGTGATTTAGGTGCATTCAACAGACATCATCATATTTATAGATCAGGTCTTATCCAGCAGAGAACCACCTAGACCGGACTAGACGAGGCATCTCTAATGGTATCAGAAAATACGTTGCTGAGTTATCCTATTGACGTAGAGCATGAGATGGATGGGTGAAAACGCAATGTGGTCTCTGCAAATACGAGTATTGATGTTGTTTACCAAACTTGGTGTAGTTATTCTTTCTTTTACGTCATCGTCTGAGGCTTTCAGCTACGTAGCTATGTGGTTTGCTACGCTGTCCAGTTTATAATTCGGATACTCACCCTAAGACGAAGTTCCTCCATTGCCCAACGATAATGCTAGATTTTATTTAAAATTCGCACTGTACCAATAACGATTACTGTGGGTGTATATTTGGCGAATTGCAATTATAGCTGAACTATATTTAAGAGGTTTTCTGTTCTATACCATTACAAATGTAGTGTGAGGAAATTACTAGTCAGCAATCTACTTCAAGCAAATATTTATTTCGTTTGCTTTTTTCCCCTAATATATGTATTTTTTTCTTCTTTACACAGTAGGGGCTAATTTTTGTACTCGAATACATTGAATACATCTCAAGTGAAAAATTTTGGCCAAAAATTGTGAACTTTTTGGTAAGGCCTGCAGTGTGCAGCTGAGTGATTTTCACGATAAATCGATTTTGAACATAATTTTTTAGCGAAGTAATTTTCCCAATAAATCGATGTCGAACATAATTTTTGACCTACTAATGTAGAAAATTTGAAATATCCATGCTCGAAAATTAAAATTTTCTGAACGCAATGGTACCCTGAAAAGGGCGTACGAAAGAATGTCGTACCAAAAAATGAAATAATTTTTAGCATAATTTGCAATTCAAGATGTATTTAATGTTTGAAATATGCTGATTAGCTTGATTTTTTATGTCATATTGCCAATAGAAACCAGCATACTGGAGTCTAATCAACCTACGACGGATTGGGATGGGGAATATCAACAAAATCAGTTTCAAGGTCCTTAAAGACCATTAAGACCATTTTTGAATGTAATATGTATGTATGTCCCCCCCCCCCCAACCCCACTAAAATCATTTACTTTGCTCGATACTGACCAATTTTGAATGTAATATGTATGTATGTCCCCCCCCCCCCAACCCCACTAAAATCATTTACTTTGCTCGATACTGACCAAAATTCCTCCAATTTGGTTAATCAGCTCAATTTGGCGACGGATTAGATATATATGAGAGAGGACGACGTTGGGGTCAGAATACAGGCATGCCCCAATTAGGGGGACGGGGTGTTGAGGAGCAAAAAACTCAAAAATTGTTCTTTTTCGAGCCAATCGATAAAGAATCTAAAGTTGTATAACATATCCAAAAATCAACCTCCTAGGTCAATTAGAAGGCAAGATATGAGGGCTTGACCTTGAAAAGATGTGGTTTCTCCCCTATCTCCCCACCAAATTGATATAGGGAATTGAAATTTGGCAAGTCCTTCAAGTAGCGACCCAAAATATATTTTTTGACCAATTTTTTATCCATACACTAAAATCATTTACTGTGCTCGATACTGACTGACCAAAATTGCTGCAATTAGGTCAATCGGCTCAGTTTGGCGGCGAATTAGAGATATATGAGTGGGGATGACCTTGGGTTAAAATTCAGATATTCTCAAATTGGGTGGAGGGCGTTGCTGAGAGGTCAAAAACGCAAAAATTGTTCTTTTTTCGGTCAATCGATGAACAATCCCAAGTTGTAGATCATATTTAAAAATCAACCTCCTAGGTCAATTGGAAGGGGAAATACGTAGGGCTTGACCTTGAAACGGGGTTGTTTTTCCCCTATTTCCCCACCAAATTGACTAGGAAATTGAAATTTGCGATGTGCATTTGGTAGTGGTTTCGACTTTTCAGCCTCATTGCATCCCTTCGAAGCCCCTAAAATGAAGTTTTTTAATTGAATTTTGTTTCCGAACATTAAAATTAATTTCTTTGCCCGATGCTGATCAAAATCACTCCAATTCGATCAATCGGATCAGTTTGCCGGCGAATTAGATATACATGAGAGAGGACGACGTTGGGGTCAAAATTCAGATATATCCAAATTTGGGGAAGGGGAGGCCGAGGGGCCGAAAACGCAAAAATTATTACCTTTCGAGCCAATCGATACAGGATCCAAAGTTGTTAAACTTATCCAAAAATCAACCTCCTATATCAATTAAGAGGGGAGATTTGAGGGTTTGACCTTGAAAAAAGTGCAGTTCCTCCCCTGTCTCCCCGCCAAATTGAGCTAGGAAATTAAAATTTGGTATGTACATTTGATAGAAGCGCCAGATATACTGTTAGGTGGTTTCGTCTTTTCAGCCTCATTGCACCCCCTCGCAGCTCCTAAAATATGGTTTTTTGGTTCTCTCTACTTCCCCCCCCCCCTCCGCCGACGAAAACTAAAATCATTTACTCTGCTCGATACTTACAGATCAAAATCGCTCCATTTCGGTCAATCGACTCAATTTGGCGACGGATTATATAAATTTGAGTGTGTATAACTTTGGATCAAAATTCAGATATGCCCAAATTTGAGGGAGGAAAATATTTTCTATTTGAGCCAATCGATGGAGTTTTTATCCAATTTTGTATAACATATCTTCTCTTATCTCTTCACAAAATTGAGCCAATTGGTTTAAATTTTGTATGCAGACTTGGTAAGAGTACTAGGTATGCCTTTTGGAGGTTTCCACTTTTCAGCTTCATTGCACCCCTTCGCAGCCCCAAATATGTGGTTTTTTCTTATTTTTTCTAGTTTATTCCTCGCATAACTTGCCTCCAAATTGAGCTAGGAACTTTTAATTAGTTACGTACATTCAGTAGAGACCGTAGATGCGCCTTTTGCAGGTTTCCACTTTTCAACTTTGTTGCACTTCCTAACAACCTTCAAATACGTTGTTTTTTTGGTCGGGTTTTCTTGTTTTTTCAGTTTCAAGCTAAGAAGTTGAAATTCAGTATGTACATTTAGTAAGGGCTCCAGATGTGCCTTTTTGGGGGTTTTCGACTTTTCAGCTCCATTGAACCCTTCCTACCCTTAATTTTCACGAATGCAATATGTGACGAAAATCATGCTGAAAATGCATCGTGGCAATGCTTATGTTTCAATTTTCTTCCACCTACACTCGATTTCGTAAATATCTCAAATGACGAATTATGCTCAAAAATCATCAATTTTTAGGTACTGCATTCTCTGTTATGCCCTTCAGTATAAAACAGCGTGTAATTTTCTCCATAATAAATCGATATCGAACATGATTTTTAACCTACTACTGTAAAAAATTTGAAACATTAATGCTGAAAAATGAAAAATTTCAAAACAAAAAAAAACTACACTCAATAGCATATTGAAGAGCATACGAGAAAGTGGTGGTACAAAAAAAATGAACGTGTTTTGAACGTAATTTACCATTCAGGATGTATTCGACGATTGCAATGTGCTCATTTCCCACCTACACACCTATACACTCGCCTATACTACGAAGCTCAGTATTCGGTGTGGTTGTTAGAAATTCTACGTTGTGTAATTGAATTTCTTGGAAATTCAGTTCGCTTTTTCGGCAAACAATTAGTTGAATTTATGTTGAAATGATTTTTGACATTGACAAAATTATCGACTGTTTAAAATTTTCATCGTGTTTAATGTTTACTTGTTTCGTACACTTCGTCTGGCCGAATTTTTTCGCTAAACTCGTTGCATTTATGAGTTGAATTTCGGACACCCTGTGTATACAGGTATGCCTATTTGCTACGTAGAAAGACAAAAACGTCGTATAATTGCGGCGAAAATGTAAAAGAAAATGGAGAATGTTTACTAGTTTAGGTAATTACAACAATAGCTATACTTTGCTTCCTTCTGCGCGTATTGTAATTTATGTGATTATGTACGATGTGATGTGGCGGGAGGGGGGCTGGGGGGCGTTTGTCTACCAGTGATGGATTAGTTTCCGTTTCATCTTCGTACCGTACGTAATCAACGTATTACTAAGTAATGTAGACGTGTATGGTGTAGGCGTGGGACGAAATTGATTTTTACTAAATTAATTGGCTGGGTGCTGGATCCGGTATACGTGTAGATTATCGTTACGGCGATGGCGATGCTCGTGTTCCGGTTACCCATTGACAAGACTCGATCAATTTTAATAGGAATTTCATTCGATACCGCGTATACAATTTACGAGTATATTTGTACGTATGTTTATTTTTTTTTTTTTTTGTACGAGCAAAGCAACGAAGAAGGAGGTGAGGCGACATGGCAAGCTAAATCGATTATCATTACAAGGTCGTCGTCGTCATCATCATCATCGCTATCGCCGGCCCGATATTTGATCGTACGGAGTGCCGATGCCGAAAGCGATCTCATAAATTATTACGTTGGTGCTGTACGGTTCGAATCGACAAACAGTCGAGTCTGCTCGTCTAGATGGTAATTAGAGTTTGGCGAAATTCTGCTCGCGAGTGGCTGAGGTCGTTTTCACCATCGTCGTTGTTGTTGTTATTGTTGTTGTTGTTGAATCCACGTAGTAAACAGCGTAGAATATTTTAGGAGATGTTTTCGGGTGTGGTATGAGGAATTAGCAATGCCAAATGAGGGATCGCCGGTGTGATAGTGTGATCAAGGAAGTACCATGCATGTAAGTATGCAGCTAGATGGTGGGTACTGTATTCAAAAGGGTACCTACTGTGTGTGTACTTATTTATTCTTTGGCACATCCTGAGTCGTATTATTACTATCTGAGTGAAACTGCGATGATACCTGAGGAAGGAACTTCCTGGCCAATTTGTCGGCGAGTTATGCGAGGAACAAACATAAAAAATAAGAAAATCCGAATAAAAACCTACATTTTTGGGGCTGGGGTGCAATGAGGTTGAAAAGAAAATACGATCAAAAAGCGCATATACGATCTATTCTAAATTTCAACTTCTTAGCTCGATTTGAACGGGAATTATGCGAGGAACAAATTCAAAACATTGAAAAAAAGAAACTGTCAAAAAACCACATTTCTGGGTTGTAGGGGGGCGCAATTCGTTTGAAAAATTATAGCCCTAAAAAGTCACATCTGTGACCCTTGCCAAGTGTACATAACAAATTTCAACTTCCGAGCTCAATTTGGTTGGAAAATGGGGGGGGGGTCCTTTTTCAAGGTCAAAAAAGGAACCAAACCCTCATATCTCACCTTCTAATTGGCCCAAGAAGCTGATTTTTGGGTATGTTATATAACGTTGGGTTCTCTCTCGATTTTCGCAATGAAGAGCAACTTTTATAGTTTTAACCCCTCATCAGCCCCTCCCTAAAATTTGAGCATAACTAAATTTTGACCCAAGGTCGTCCCCACTCATATATATCTAATCTGCCGCCAAACTGAACCGATTGACCGAATTGGAACGATTTTGGTCCGTATCGAGCAGAGTAAATGATTTTAGTGGTGGGGGGGGCATACATATTTTAGTCTTTGATAGGAAAAAATAAATGAATACAAATGAAAATAAGTATCTGACATGGCTAAAAATGGTCGTAATGGCCTTCTATGGCCCCAGAACGGATATTGTTTATAACCCCCCTCCCCCCTCGGAGGCTACCTCTCATCAGCCGTAGATCGATAGACTGCAATAGCCTGGTTTTCATGGCTAAAAATAATTGAAAAAATTAGAAAAACCTCCCAATTAACTAGTTTTTTTTTTTTTTTGGTACTGCGAGGGGGTGCAATGTAGCTTAAAAATTGAAATCCCTAAAAAGCACATCTAGGACCTTTACTAAATCTACATGTCAAATTTTAGCCTCTTGGCTCACTTCGGAGGGAAGATACGCGTGTGACGAACTCAAAAAAAGAGTAAAACCGCCCCAAAAATATCTTTTTTGCAGCTCTAAGGGGGGCAATGTTGCTAAAAAGTTGAAACCCCCAAAAAGCACATCTCGAAGAAGCTCTTGTGTGAAATGTCCACGCCAAATTTCAATTCGCCAACTCAATTTGGATGCGAGGTATGTGTAAGAAAGCTTTTTTCAAGCTCAGAAAGGGGCAAAACACCAATATCTCGCCTCCTAATTGACCTGAAGTGCTGATATTGATTGACTCGAAAACGAACAATTTTTACCATAGTATTCTCTCAGCAACCCCCCCCCCCCCCCCCACCCACCAAATTTAGGCGTAACTGTATTTTAACCCAGGGTTATGCCAGCTCAGAAATATCAAATCGGCTGTTAATGCAAGCCTACTGCCCAAATTTGATCGATTTCGGTCGGTATCGAGCTTAGTAAATGATTTTTAGTTTAGGAGAGTCAAGGGGAAATGAATAAATAAAAAATAATACGTATTTGACGTGGTTAAAATGGTCTTCTCAATGGTATTGTAGGAGCTCAAAGCGGATTCTCCGTGGCAACAAAAATTAAAATAGGTGCTTGACACTTCACTAAAAAGACGTAGAGTCACTTTTGAAATTATTTTAGCAGTAACTTTTGATTTTGTCAAATGGGGCTGGGATAAATGGCAAATTTCACGAATAGGCGTATGTTGAAAAAAAAAAATTGAAAAAAATGCTCTCAAAAAATATATAATTATTAAAATTTTTCATTCGTAATTCGCTCAAGCGTTGGCTTATTCTCCTTTTTGTCCTCACGTTTTGAATATTGTTGACGAATTTCTGCACGGAGAACATGGTAAAGGGGCTTGGTGAGATATGTGGTTCAGGTGGTTGCGTTCACCTGAGTCAACGAAAGTTCTACGGGCGGAAAATTCATAGCTACGGTACTGCCATCCACCCCCCCCCCTACCATTTGACATCGGTCGGTAATCCGCAGTATCGTGATTTTCAATTGATAATATGACGTAGAAAATCAGTCTACGAAAGAACCAATTGAAACAGAACACTGCAGGGGGGCGGTGGTGGTAAAGGGAAGACAATATTGATACGCTTTCTCTATAGTCTCTCTAGCTTTCTGGGTATAATAAATATGCAATACGCGGTGTAATTGTCGTAAGATTGGTAATTTTTGGCGGTGGAAGTACCTAATCGCAACCAGTTCCCGGATGGTTTAATTTTGGGCCGCGTTACGTCACCAATTCCATTCTATCCTTGGGATAATTATTACATTTTTCTTATTTTCCATGGAACCGGTTTCTTCCTGGCGTCACGTTCGATGCGGGACGGCTACGATGACTGAAAGCCGACACCTTGTGGTACGTGTGTAGTGGATGTTGAGATATGTAGGTATTTGGATCGATCGATCCATCGATCAATCGATACGATACCTGGAAGCTTTTTATACTCGTACATGTGAAATATGTACGTAGATGGAATATTTTCTAGTTCATATTTCGTACTCTAATTTACTTCGCATTGAAAATAAATCAATTCGAGTCGAGGTGAAATATTAATGTATTTAGTCGATAATTTGGCTCGTCGTCATCGGGTATTCTGTACAGCAAATACCTAGTAGGTACTTACATAATTAAGTACATATTTGAAAACCGGTGCGGTGGATTTATTTTTCATAGCTTGGTTGTTAGTTAAAACAGGTATGCATACGAATACGTGATATCGTATCTATCCAACGCTGGTATAAACGAAGTATTAAAACTCGATACACTTTGTCAAACGTACTTCTCGATGATTAAGAGAATATTTTTAGCCTAATTTTCTATATCATATTGACAACGAAAACCAGGCTATTACGGTCTATGGATCAACAGCGGTTGCGAGGGGGAGGATTTTTTCCTCTCTCGAGCATTAAAATCATTTACTTTGCTCGGTATTGGCCAAAATATCTCCAATTCGGTCAGTCGGCTCAGTTTGACGTCGAATTAGATATATATGAGTGGGGATGACCTTGGGACAAAATTCAGTTATGACCAATTTTGGGGGAGGGGGTGCTGAGAAGTCAAAAACATAAAAATTCTTTCTTTTAAAGTCAATCGATAGAGAATTCAAAGTTGTGTAACGTATCCAAAAATCAGCCTCCTAGGTCAATTAGAAGGGGAGATATGCGGGTTTTTCTCTTTTTCGACCTTGAAAAAATTATCTCCCCGCCAAAATGAGCAAGGAAGTTGAAATTTGTTGTGTACATGCAGTGGAGGCCCTGGACGTGTTTTTTATGAGTTCCGACTTGTCAGCTCCATTGCACCCCCTCACAGCCACAGAATTGTGGTAGTTTGGTCATGTTTTCTCATTTTTTAAGTTTTTTGAGTTTGTTCCTCGCATAACTCCCCTCCAAATTGTGCTAGGAACTTAAAATTAGCTATGTACTTTTAGCAGGAGCCCTAGATGTGCCTTTTTGGAAGGTTTTGACTTCCCGGCCCCATTTCACCCTTTCACAGCCGCAAATATGTGGTTTTCTGGTCGTTTTTTCTTATTTTTTGAGTTTGTTCCTCGCATAACTCCCCTCCAGATTGAGCTAGGAACTTGAAATTAGATATGTACATTCAGTAGTAACCGTAGATGTACTGTTTTGAGGCCTTGACATTTTAGCTCCATTTCACTCCTTCATAACCCCGGAAATGTGATTTTTTTGTCAGGGTTTCTCATTTTTTGAGTTCGTTTCTCGCATAACTCCCGTCCAAATGGGGATAGGAAGTTGAAATTAGGTATGTACAATGAGTAAGGACCCTAGATGTGCCTTTTGGGGTTTTGACTTTTCAGTTCCATTTCATCCCTTTACAGCTCCAGAAATATGATTTTTTGGTCAAGTTTTCTCATTTTTTGAGGTTTTCAGTTTGTTCCTCGCATTAAACCCCCCCCCCCCTCTGATTGAGCAAGGAATTTAAAATTAGCTATGTACTGTTAGTACGAACCCTGGATGTGCTTTTTTGGTGGGTCTTGACTTTTCGGCCCCATTTCGCCCCTTCACAGCCGCAAATATGTGGTTTCCCCTTCACTGTCCCGGAAATGTGATTTTTTTTGTCAGAGTTTCTCATTTTTTGAGTTTGTTCCTCGCATCCCCCCTCCCCCGATTGAGCTAGGAATTTGAAATTAAATATGTACATTCAGTAGCAACCCTAGATGTACTTTTTTGGGGCCTTGACATTTTAGCTCCATTTTACTCCTTCACAGCCCCGGAAATGTGATTTTTTGGTCAGGTTTTCTCATTTTTTAAGTTCGTCCCTCGCAAAACTCGCCCACAAATTGTGCGAGGAACTTAAAATTTGCTATGTACATTTAGTAGAAGCCTTAGATGTGCCTTTTGGGGGTTTTGACTTTTCAGCTCCATTTCACCCCTTCACAGTTCCGAAAATGTGATTTTTTGATCAGGTCTTCTCATTTTGTGTGTTTTTTGAGTTTGTTGTTCGCATAACTCCCCTCCAGATTGAGCTAGGAACTTAAAATTAGGTATGTACATTCAGTAGCAACCCTAGCTGTACTTTTTTGAGGTCTTGACATTTCTGCTTCATTTCACCCCTTCACAGCCCCGGAAATGTGTTGTCGTCCAAATGGGGCTAGGTAGTTGAAATTAGCTATGTACAATGAGTAAGGACCCAAATGTGCCTTTTGAGGGTTTTGACTTTTTAGCCCCATTGAACCCTTCCTACCCTTAATGTTGGTTAGGAAACATGCATCGTTTTGCGATGCTTTTTTTCAATTCTCACGATTGTATAATGTTAGGAAAATTAGGCCGAAAAAGCGTCGCAAGGCGAAGCATTGTTTTTTATTTGTTGTTGGCCGTGAAAATAACGACAGAAGTGAATAATCCGGGGTGTTAAAAAGTGCGTTAGTTTTCTTTGTGTTTTGCGTTTTATGAATTTGTTGTTTTTCTAATATGAGCATATTAAGTACATATGATATCTTTCTCTTTCTTTCACGTATACAAACTCGAGTACTGAACTACTCGTATGTGGATAGAGAGATACGTTATACGGATATGTTGAAGTTCTGGTTACCTATGGTTGGCGTCGGTCGTCGTCGTAGTCTTTACTGCTTGCTAAAAGAAAATTTCAAACATATATCGAGAAGGTTAACTGGTTCGAGAAATGCGTGTAGTTGAAAAAAAAAAAAAAAAAAAGACAACAACAACGAGAAGGAAAAATACTATGTTGTGTTCCTAATTAATGCTACTTACAATTATCGTTCTATTCGGCGATTTTATTACCGTATTGATTCGAAACAGAGGTTATCCGTATTTAAGTATACGTATGGAATGCTCCTTAGTCCTTACAGATCGATAGTACGGTAGAATATAATATGCATGTGTATATATATATATTTATAAATTTGATGAATGATCGTTTTACTAGTATATACTGTTTATTGAGGAATTCTTCTGGTCAGTTTATCATGACTAATTTGCAAGGTTACTGACTGATTTATCACATGAAGGAGATTTGATTTCGTGCATATAGGTCATTGGTTGGTAGGTGTTTGGTATCTAATCGTTGTACAATTCAATAATAAGTTTACGTATTATTCTACGAGATTTCTTTCAATTTTTATTTATCAGATTTATTTAAATTCGTTCATTACTCCCGATATCTCTTTTTCTGCTGTTTTGTTATTATTTTCACTACAAAGATATTCCCAGATAAGAATAAGCAAAGTGATCTTGATCTTAGATTTTCAAAATTTTTATGAAACATCGTTAAGTGTCCCCAAAAGAAATTTTAAAGCCCAAAAATTTTCCCCATTCCCCTCCTTGTCCAGAATCTCTATTCGCGCGTTTAATCTAAATGTTTAAAGGGATGATGAGCCTATCAACATGAATTTTTACGAAATTTTTCACTCCAAAGGGGTGCAAACATTGGCAAAAGAAAACTTAGAATTGCTACAGCTGCAGACCCCACAAGGGTAGATGAAATTTTTTTCGCCAAAGTACGTATTGTAATGACTACAATTTGTTTTGAGGTTTGAGCTGTTCTCAAAAACTCAAAAAATACTCAAAAGTGCGTTTTTCTCGGAAATAATTGATAATACGCTAAAAATGAATAGAAGTAAAGTTATTCAGCGTAAAATTTCATATTAGATTTCGTGATTAGAATTTTGGCTACGGAACATAATTACAAAATTTTGGGCGTGGGCGCATGGGAGGGGGGGGTAAAGGGTCGAAATACGAACGAGAGATTTGAACGAAAAATAAATGCCAGATTCGTACTCAGCGTATTTGAATTAGTTGAAAAACACTTCTCTCCCAATATTTGGACCCACTTTCAACATGAGAAAAAATTGCAATTTTGTTCAAAAAAGTCAATTTTAAGTAGGCCGGCAACTTGCATATTAATACCAAACGACAATCTGTAACGAAAGAGTTTTGAAATTTTGTTTATTTACCATATGTGTCGATATAAAATCGTGGTAAAGTCGTACGGAAATTTTGCGGCCTCGTTTTGGGGTTTAGGGGCACCCTCTCTGCGAAATTTGAGCCAATGTCCAGATTCGTGATGTTGGTGAAGTTTCCGCATAAATCGAACCTCCCGAATAAGATAATGAAGTTAGATTCATTATTTGATCTCAATTAATGCATGGTTTTAGTGCGAGATCGTCTTGGGTTTAAATTTACCCATGTTCAAATTTTTTGGTGAGGGGTGATGAAGGTCAAAATGACAAAAATTGTTTCTTTATCATGCAATCGTTTCCCCCTATCCCGCCTCCTCCCAAATGGAGCTAGGAAGTTGAAATTTAGTATACGGACGTGGTAGGCGCCGTAGATGTGACTTTTGGATGTTTCAACTTTTCAGACCCATTGCACTCTCTTGTAGACTTGAAAATATAGTTTTTTGGTCGATGTTTTGAGTCCGTTCCTCCCATATCTCTCTCCTTCTAATTGAGCTGGGAGATTGAAATTTGGTATGTAGATTTAGTATGGGTGCCAGATGCTCATTTCGGGAATTTGAACATTTTAAACCCATCAACCCCCCCCCCACAGTTCCTAAAATGTAGGTTTTTCATGCATCGCAAAGCGTTACATTTCAAGCTTGATTTTCATAAACTAAGGAAGATGTACGAATTGTCCATTGATGGAAGGAAAGAAAAAAAAAGAAACGCCCGTGATGTTTTTTCTTGTACAAGGGTATAAGGGTAAAGGGCTTATATTGGAGTGAACAGCTGAAACCACCACATTCAAGAGCCCTACTAAATCTACATATACCAAATTTCAACTTCCTAGATCCATTTAAAAAGAAATTATGCGAACAACAAACTCGAAACATAGAAAATTGACCAAAGAAAAACTACATTTTTGGCACTGTGAGAGGGGGTACAATGGATGTGAAAAGTCGAAAGGCTCAAAAGGCACATATACGTCCTCTACCAAGTCTAAATACTAAATTTCAACCTCCTAGCTCAATTTGGAGAGGAGATAGTGGAGGAACAGCCTTTTTTTAAGGTAAAAAAGTAGAAAACCCTTGATATATTCCCTTCTAATTGACCCAGGAGGCTGATTTTTGAATGTATCATCCAACTTTTGATTCTCTATCGATTGGTTCAAAAAAATAACAATTTTGCGATTTTTTACGCCTCAGCACCCCCTCCTCCAAATTTGGGCATTAGTGAATTTTGACTCTGGGTTATCCCCACTACAAAATATCAAATCCCTCGCCAATCTTAGTCTACTGCCCAAATTTGAGAGTGATTTTGGCCCGTATCGAGATCAATAAACGATTTTTTTAGTTACAGGAGCGGGGAAAATTAATAAATGAATCGAAAAATAGTCTCAATGGGGTCTTCCAGAAGGACCTCAAAACGGTCTTCGTTGAAACTCTCTCCTCCATTTGTCGTAGGTTGATAGTCTGTGAAGTGTTTGTTTTCGTGAACAATACGACATTATTTCAAGCCACTGTTGGCGTGAAATTTCGCACAACTTCCAGAGCACACCTAGATCCACGTCGTATAGGACAGGTATTTGGTGAAGTAAGCGGTGTGAATCAGCATCACACGTACGTGTCAAAGCATACAAACATCGTCCTAAGGGAAACCCCCATCTGCTTGCTTTTAACTTTTTCGGGCTAATCAGTCGATTGCACACATTGTCTAACGTACCTCTACCTACTCGTATCCTTCGTACAGTATTTAAAACACGACCTCGTAATCGGAACATCAAGTCAGTCGATGATAAGGTGGGTTCGGCAGAGCATTGTAACGAGCATTTATTCGAGGAAAAAAACGCACGTTCCGATAATACCTGGAGTACGTATCATTTAATCGACGATAGGCGAGAAACTGCAGCCGGTGATAACGGAGAAGACGAAATTATCTCACACACGTTTCATAACCGATCTCGATTAATCTTGAGACGATAGCATTGGATACCGCAGTGAGATTCTGTATACCGTATCGCCGTATTGTGCCAGAAGAACGCAGTAATAGGTAGTTGGTGTGAATAAACGACCGAGCGAAAAGTCCAGCCGACTCGTAAAATAGGTCAATACGTCTTTGACATTAGAACGTACGTGCGATACCTGTCGTCGTCATCGTGTATCCGTCGAGAGCGCGAGACACCGCTGTCACATCGTGCCAATGGGTAGAAGTATTCTCGCTCGCCAATGATTCGCACACAGTTCGATGGCGGCAGCGGTGGCCCGTTCGCGAAGAGAGAAAAAAATTGCAATATCACGTCGACGATTGTTTAACTTTCATCGTCGAATGGCATCGACCATCGGCAGTTTCCAGTTCAATGACACCGACCAACAACTGCATCACAGTGTTTCGAATTACTTTCACTTATTGTTTCTCATCCTATTAGGAGTATTTTGCGTTTCGCCGGGATTTTTTCGGATTTTTCTTGGGGCTTCGTGGCCCTTTCTGTAGCGTTTAAAATCGTCTAAGGGCATAAACAGGATTTTTGAGCGCTGTAGTGGGGTTCATCGTACTGCAGAATTTGAAAAAATACTGAGAAGTATGAAATACCCTCTTAATAATGTGATATTGTTTTGTTTTTTATTTACCACCTCAAAAAAGGTGTCTTAAAAGTCTGCTAAAAGTTTTCGAAGTACATTTCAAGGTTAAATTTTTGGGTCTAAAAAGTCTGAAAAAATTGCACAACATTCGCCCTATGTGTCTTCACTTTGATACCAAATTTGAAAAAAAGAATCAGTCGAAAACTCACGATTCAGTGATTGCATATCGGTGCATTTTCAAGTATCGATATTTCGATACAATATTCAAAAATATCGATAAATATCGATACTTTTGGAGAACTGGTTAAATAACAAAATTACGATTTATTGTTTGAAAAAATTCAATTGTTACTCTTAACGAACTTCAATTAATAACTGAAAATCAAGGTATTAAAGCACAATTTTGGGGTCTGACCATACCGAATTTTGGGGCTCCGTAGCCTAAATTGCAGGCTTCGATAGTGTCGGATGTTGCAGCTTGTGAAGGATGACTAATAGAATTGGCTCTGGTGTCTCATTGTTAAGGCTCCGCTTCGTAAGAAAACAATTATGTGATCGGAGTCCAATTGGAGACTACGATGCCTTGCTAAAAATTAATATTCATCACCAGAAATTAATATTTAATGTAATCGCTACCATCGAAAAACTTCAAATTTCGATTCAGGTATTTTATTGTTTTTTAAATATTTTCTGGTTACTCTTATTAATGGTGTACTCTGCAGCTGAACAGTCACGTTCACTACTTACTGAAAGCCTTGAAATAACGTTTACAGCAGCATACTGCAAATATCGCTATTTTTCGATATTGTTTTAATATATCGATGTTTTCAATATTAAAAACTATCGGTATTTTCAACCTTAAAAAATATCAATATTTTCGATGCTAAAAATATCGATATTTTCAATGCTAAAAATATCGATATTTTCGATGCTAAAAATATCGATATTTTCGATATTAAAAATATTAATATTTTCAATACTAAAAATATCGATATTTTAGATGCTAAAAATATTAATATTTTCGATCCTAAAAATAGCGATATTTTCAAAACTAAAAATATCGATATAATATGGGTAATATCGGTATCGTTGCGATCAATATCATGAGGAAAAAAAATACGATGCTTTTTGATTCTGATTTACATACAATAGAGAAGATATTCGAATTGTTCGCATATGGAATAGAAAAGGAGCGCTCTGCGACGTTCGGAGTGAATAGCTGAAACCCCCAAAGAGGCATGTCAAAGGTCGATACTAAATGTACATACCAAATTTCAGCTTACTAGCTCAATTTGGAGGAGAGTTATGCGAGGAACGAGCTCAAAAAACTCAAAAAACCACATTTTTGAGGCTGCAAGTAGATACAATGAAGCTGAAAAGTCGAAACCTCCAAAAGGCACATTAGTGCTTTTACTGAGTGCACATACCAAATTTAAACTTCCCGGCTCAATTTGACGAAGAGATATGGAAAGAAAAACATTTTTTCAAGGTCAAAAAGGTGAAAAACCTTTGTATCTCCTTTCCAAATTGTCCTTGGAGGTTGATTTTTGGATATATTGTACAACATTGGATTCTCTATCGATTGGCTTAAACATTAACTATTTTCCCGTTTTTGGCCTCTCAGCACCCCCTCCCCCAAATTTGGACATATGTGAATTTTGACCCAAGGTCATCCTCATCCATTTATATGAAATCTGCTGCCAAACTGAGCCGATTGACCTAATTGGAGCTATTTTGGTCTGTATCGAGCAGAGGAAATGATTTTAGTGTTTGAGAAATAAAATAAAACCTCAAAACGGATTTTGTTTGTACCCCCCCTCCCCCTCCCACCCCGTGCGCCGATTAAACCGGGCTATCACGTTATATCGACCTAATACTATGGTTGAGGGAAAAGAATATCAATAAAATCCGCCTTGTAGTCCCCTAGAAGACCATTACCCCCATTACCCCCATTACCACCATTTCTGGTAATTTCGGGTATTTTTTTTTATTACCATTTTTCCGCCCCGAATTGCTCAACTCGATACCGGCCAAAATCGATAAAATTTGGAAAATAGACTTTGATTGGCAGTAGATTTAATATTCTTGAGCGCGGATGCCCTCGGGTCAAAATTCAGATATTCCAAGATTTGGGGGGAGGGGGTTGTTTAGGGGCAAAAATCGAAAAAATTGTTGCTTTTTGAGCCGATCGGTAGAGAATCAAAAGTTGTATAACGTATCCGAAAAGCAGCCTCATAAGACAATTAGAAGGGGAGGTGTAAAGGTTTTCCTATTATTTCACCTTGAAGAAGGGCTGCCTCCCCCCCCCCCCATCTCCTCATCAAATTGAGCTAGGAAGCATCGCCTTTTTTTACTTGTTGTTGCAACTTGTAAATATTATGTTTTGATTTTTTTCACGATACACGTAAAATATGATCGCGAACAACGACGTAAAATGACATCATTTCTAATAAAGAATCCCTACCAGGCCACGTGTGTCGACTTATGGATTAATTTGAAATTGAACGAATACTAAACGTTGTTTCTTGGCAAATGGTGCTTAATATTATTATCGATTGAAAAATATTCTATAAACGTATTCGCACAAAAATATCGTATTTCACTCCAAGTGAAAAAAAAAGTAATATTCGTTTTTTTTTTTATGACGAACTTGAATCATAAAAATTGAAAAAAAAAAAAAACTGTTACGTTACTGTTTATTTTCGGTATTCAACTACCAATACCGTAATGTATCCGAACAATTTCAGCTGATGTTTTTCTACTGCATTACGTAAACATTCCAAAACATGTATACGAAAAATAAATTATAAATAATATGCGAAACTAACTATAGGAAAAAAAAAATTAGCTACCTGTTTAACAATTTAACATGAAAAAGTAATAGAAGAGATTTTCAAACTATGCAAATTTTTTGACACATTCGAATTTAAAATTAGCCATGCAAGAATGACACTAAACTGGATAATTAATTGACGTTAACGAGATGTATGTAAGTGTAGTTGAATACCAATAACGTTACATAATTTCAACGATGCAGATACCATGGTAATTTGTAGATTTTTGTTTGGAGGAATCGAAAAACATACCTAAAAAAAAAAAAGGAAAAGAACCTACATATATATGTACTTACAAAGATGCATGAAAACTATCTACCGTATTGAATTTCTGCTCGAATTCATCTCTAAGTTGACATAGAGTCTATGTAATTCAGTAAATTGACCTACGAAACTATTCATATTGTTGGCACTTTATCGAGTAGAACTGGTCTAGATAAATACATACATATGTATGTATATGAATACGACGAATCTTCATCAAATCGATGGCGAATAAATTTAAACTTGTAACGTGTATTTACGTTTTGATAACGTAAAATGAAACGTTGTATTTTCGATCACGACGTTTCTTGTTGGAGCATGTTTAGTCTCGTCATTGCACCTCGTGCTCCGTCGAATACCGTGTTTACTTTGTTGATATTTTGGAAACGGGTTTATCTATTTTTAGTACAAGTCTGAAGCGATAATTGACAGCTGTGAGCTTATCGAGACGATTTTTTGATACGATTTTCGAACATCGAGTACCTGTAATTTACACCGAACGAGTAATTACGAGTATTTGCAAATCGTTGGTTGATGGTTGAAATTTATCATATACTTGTCAACGCTTGTACCTACTTGATTGGTAAATTCAACAATGCTGCTTTGTTTGCTGCGTACGTAGTTTCTCTTTTCATCCCTACAGAAGGTTTGGCTGATCAAAGAAATATTTATCCGCTTAGTTGCAAATTTACGAGGTTAACGGTTTCTATTTATGTTGTTTTTTTTGTTTTTTTTCTCTCTCTCTTTTTTGGTAGAACAGGCTTTATAGCTATTTTGCAAGGGAATCGATTAACAAGTCTGTGGTAATTATTTAACTACATACATACATATGTACGTGTTAATTTATACAAGATGAGCTGTAGATTTGGGTAAATTGAAATTTTTCTCGTGTATTTGGACAGTACCTAGGTTGGTGATGTTGGTGACGTTTTTCACACAAATCGAACCCCCTGAATACGATTATGAAGTCAGATTCACTATTCGACTTCATTTAATACCTTATTTTGAGCATTATTACAGGTGTAAAAATTTGATGGTAGCTTTGTACTGAAACAAGGTATTAACTGAGGTCAGATAGTGCATCTGACTTCATTATCGTATTTAGGAGGTTGCATTTATGCGAAAATGCCACCAAAATCAGCAACCTAGGTATTGCTCCAGATTTGGAGAAAGGGAAACCAAAACTCATTTGTTCAGCTCCATACCGGCCAAAATCGATGGGCCACAAATTTGATATCCTGGAGTGGAGTTGACCTGTAGTCGAAATTCAGTTATAGCTAAATTTGAGAAAGGAGTCGCCGAGAGGCTAAAATTGCAAAAAGTGATATTTTTTGAGCCAATCGATTGAAAATCCAAGATTGCATAAAATATCCAAAAATCATCTTCCTAGGTCAATTATGAGGAGAGATACGAGGGTTTTTCCCCTTTTTGACATTGAAGAAAAGAAGAGCTTTCCATCTGCTTCTCCTCCGAATAGAGCTAGAAAATTGAAATTCGGCATTTAGACTTAGTAGGGGCCATATATGTGCATTTTTGAGATTTCTACTTTTCAGCCTCATTGCAACCACCACCACCACCCCCCCCCCGTATAATCCCAAAAATGCTGTTTTTGGGCTGTTTTTTTTTATTTTTTGAGTTTTTTGCTCGCATTAATTCCCCTTCGAATCAATTTAGGGGGTTTAAATTCGGTATACAAATTTTGTATAGGTCCTACAAGCAAGCTACTGGACATATTTTACGCTAAATGAAAAAATTTTTTCTACAGACGTGTAGAGCGTTCAAAATTACTTCTTCAGCCCCCCCCTCCCATGCTCCATTTGGCCGATTATGAATTTTTAGCCATACGAAAAGCATTTGAAATATTGGAATGTGATAGCGAAAAATTCACCCCCGAAGTATTACACGCGGATTCGAATTACTACCGCACCTGTAAGAGGTCCATATTTAGGGCAGTAGGTGAGAAAAAGTTAGTCCCCAAACGCGGTATGAAGTCGAGTTGTTTGATTTATGCTATTTTTCGATACAATTCTGATGGAAAAAAAATTCACTCCCGAAGTACTACGCGTAGATCCGGATGACTACCGCACTTCTGGGTGGCCTATGCCGGGGGCATTACTTGTTGAAAAAAATAGCCCCTAAACGCGACATGAAGCACTCGGATCCAGGCGACCCCCCCCCCCCCCTCCACCTGTAGTATGTGGCGAAAAAATTAGCTCCTAAACGCGCTATGAAATTGGATCTTTGTTATTCGCATATTTTTCAATATCCCAGCCCCATAACTCCTGCCTAAATGGGGCTTAGGGGTTGAAATTTTGTCTGTGGAGGTAATTTTGAAAGCCCTACTCGCCTGTAAAAATTTTTTTCTTTTCATTTTGAGTGTAACACCTGTGGTAGTTACTTTGTTAGATGTGCCTTTGAGTGATTTGAGCTCTGTACCCATAACACTGTTGAAGAGAAACATCTCATTGTGCTTGTTTATTTATTGAATGGATGAATAATTCGAATATCTTCTCAATTCATGAAAATCAAGCTTAAAAAGTATCGCGAGGTTACTTATGCGTTCTTTTTTTTTTTTTCATATGCTTTTTCGATGATTCCCTTGTGATAATAAAATTAGTATTTCATGGAAGCAGTTAACGAGCCTGATATTATTTCACTGTGAATTCGATTTTAGTTCTTAGCACTTGGCTATGTTTATTTTATATGTTCTTCCCTTTTTCGCGAGTTTTTAGTTCTAATTCTAGAAATATACAATACATTTAATGTACATGCACGTTATTGTAGTCAAGCACATCCACACATACCTATACATCGTTACATCCGTTGACAATAATGCATTTCATGTGTAGTTAGGTCAAGGAAATATAATGTTGAATATACGTACTTATGCTAGTGAAAAGAAAAAAAAAAAAAAAAAAAAAAAAAAAAAACATTATGCTCTATAATTTTGAATATACGTACTTATGTTAGTGAAAAAAAAAAAAAAAAAAAAAAAAACAAAACAAAACATTGCGCTCGTATAATATGAAAATAATACATTAGCGGTAATTGTCATGTTGAGACGACAGACTATGTTAACGCCTTGATGAGGAATTATTTCCCTTAGTTGGCGAATAATAATTTACATTTTTCACATTATTTGAAAAATTCATCCCATCGATACTCGGTAAAAGGAAGGTTTTCTTTCATTCATCATCGTTCCGTAAACGAACCAAGAACGGAAAGTAATAGTTCTCGGGTTAGAGGAAGTAAAAATTTACCCAAAGGATGTAATTAGAAAAAAATAAAAAAAAGAATGAAATAAAAAATACTGTCGAGTTTCCTGTATCAGATACCTATACCCGAGTCACTATCTAATTAATTAAATAATAGGTGACAATATTATACAATTATAATGGTATGGTACCTACAAACAAACGAGCAACTTGTTATGAAAATGTGACTGATTAGCTTGAACTTGATGAGTGTTGTTAGACCATCGAACGAGATAATAAATCAGACTGATGTATTTTAAATGCGATATTCCTTCCAGTAAAATTAGGTCTATGTAATTCTAGGTAGGTAGGTCTAGGTAGGTATGTGTACTGCAATGCTGCGACTTTGTGCCTGGTATTCGACAGCATACGTAGCTTTTTTATATAGGGAACAAGGTCTTCGCTGATGATAATTATACCCGTAGAGATCTGTCTGCTACTGTTATTGCCTCGTACTGCGAATTCTGAATATGAATGTCGAACGGAAATACTTTGAGGCTTTAAGTTACATTAAGATGAGTAGAAAAAAAAAAGTAAACGTAGCTCAGATTTTAACTAAACTCGTGTGTTGGTGGTTGACTTCGAGTAGAAAATTCACGGTATTAAATCTCGTGACTTTAGGTCACAGCAGAGTGAAGCTGTGAATGTTGGAAATAAAGGTAATTTTTGAAGAAAAAAAAAAATCTACTTTTTCATCATATTATTATACCTCCTGAAAAAAAAAAATAAAAAATAGGTTGATCTTCGATTAAGGAGCTAAAAAGGTGTGATTTGGGTTTCTGTATCCTCCTAGCCCAATTTCAATTCCATCTGAAATCACTGGCACATCCCTCCCCTTTACATCCTTCAGGTCTGTTGGGATGGGATGGGGAAAGTATAATTGGCCCCGAATCCGAATTTTATACAAAGGCTGGACAAATACCACGAATAAAAATTTTTTTGAAGTTTTCTCCATTTTTCTCGACAATTCTATAAAAAATTTCTCAAATTTCAAATTTATACCTGAGGACAATTTTTTGAGATTTTTTTAGCTCAAAAATAGCCCAAACCCGATTAAAATTTACGGAAAGCGAAAATTTCGTCAATATTCTTCAACTTTCCGAAAATCCATGCATATTTTGTCATCCTTTGGGGCAGAGATGGGTGAAGGGGGTGCAAAGTTTGTTTTTCGACAATTTACTTCCCAAATAACAAGTTGTAAAGTTTTGAAAAACGTACGTTTTTACTTCTTTAACCTTTTTCAACAGGAGGTCGTGGGCAGGAGCTAGGACGTGCGAAAAAAAATCATGTTTGAAAACTTTCAATTGACTAGGAAAATTTTCAAAAATCTACCTAATTCCCTCTTGGTAGAATTTTTCTTACATTGTACTTTCCACTAAAGGGTCCTTACTGACGGGAAATACCTATTTTCAACTTCCTAGCCCAAGTTGAAGGGGAGTTATGCGAGGAAAAACCCTGAAAATTGGAAAAATCGACCGAAAAACTACATATTTAGGGGATGCAATGAGGCTGAAAAGTTGAGTCCCTCAAAAGGCATATCTAGGATCTTCAATAAATATACATGGAGGGGAGTACAAACTAAAAAAATAAGAAAAACTATCTAAAAACTACTTTTTTAGGTTGTGAGGCTGAAAAGTTGAGAACTCCCCCCCCCCCCGGGAACATCTAGGGCCCATACCTAATGTATAAACCTAATTTCAAGTTCCTAGCTCAATTTGGAGGGAAGTTATGGAGAAACAAACTCAAAAAAAAACCACATTTTTGGGGCTGTTTGAAAGTACAATGGAGCTAAAAAGTCGAAACCGCTAAAAGGCACCTTTAGAGCCCGAACCAAATGTACATACAAAATTTCCACTTTCTGGCTCAATTTGGTGGAAAGATAGGGAATGAGCAGCCCTTTTTCAAGGCTAAAAAGGAGAAAACCCCTTATTACTCGCTTCCTAATTGAGTTAGGAGCTTGATTTTTGGATATGTTATGCAGCTTTTGATTCTCTATCAGTTGGTTTAAAAAGGGGCAATTTTTGCGTTTTCGACTCCTCAGCATTCCCTCCTTCAAATTGGGGCGTAACTGAGTTTTGACTCAAGTTCATCCCCACTTATATAATTCGCTGCCAAATGAGGCGATTGACCGAATTGGAGTGAGTTTGGTGAGTATCGAGCAGAGTAAATGATTTTAATGTTCGGAAGGGGAAAAAAAATTAAAAAAAGTATCTGACGTGGCTAAAAGTCGTCCTAATTGTTGATATTCCCCCCCCCCCCCCCCCCCAAGGTTGTAGAACCTCAAAAGACAAGCATTTTAGTTTTCTTACTTTTTTTCTTAGATGGTTATGGGATGGAGCTATGGCGAAAAAAAAAGTCACAATTAAAAAATTTCCTCTCGAAACGAATAATTTACACCCTTTGCGACTCAAGTATAAGTTCCAGCGAACGAAAAATTGAACGAGTTTATTACAACGATTTTTGTAATCGCGGAATTTAATTTTGATAAATATTAGAGCGTTGGACTCAAATTGGGCTTCTGAAGGGGAGGTTGAAAATCTGAAATTTGCCGAATTTTGAACATAGGTGTCGATTTACAAAGTCTAAAATTTGCTATTTTACAAGAATTAAAGTCTTATAGAGCCCCAAAATGAGCTATTTAAATTTCAAAATTTTGCGGAATGCAACTCGAATCAGATTCGGTATGTGGGTTTTCAAATGTCTTGATTTGGGGTCGTGAAACTATTATGGTGTAAAACAATTTCGGAGCTTGATAAATCTATACGATTGTCTAAAATTGGCGATTTTTCAAGAAAAAAAAACTCTGTATAAAAGTGGAAGTACCTAGGAGGAGTATTTTAGAATTTTTTCAGATTTTTCGAACCCTAAATATGGGCTCGAAGTAACCTCTACTTTGGTCAGAAATTGACGTTTAACGAAGGAAAAAAATCTGTTTTTTAGGGAGCTGTAGACGTGTAGAAGGGACGTGGTAGAATTTTTAAAAAAATTTTGGCCATCCGGTATGATAGAAAATGATCTTAGTGTTTTTTTATGGTCTTAAAACGTATTTTCTCCTCGATAGGTCGGTAATAATTGTAAAATCTTGGTTTTTATTGACAGCAAGACGTAGAAAATCTTGCTAAAAATTGTATACGCAAATGAAATAATTGCCCAGCAAAAAGCCTGAGTGAAACGAGGGCGCGACTCAGAGCTTTGGGACCGCAGGACGGCCCAGCAGGAGGAGTCGTTTAGTTTGAAATTATTCGATTAATATTTATCGTAATGTATTTGACACCATGGTTTTTTTTTTTTTTTTTTTTTTTTTTTTTTTTTTTTTTTTTTTTTTTTTTT